>CM057255.1:20237902-20258576 GCA_029931835.1 Etheostoma nigrum | reverse complement strand
GCCGTAGCTGTTCCTCCTACTCTGTACAAAACCTATATTTAGTTTATTCTCCTAATGTCTTGTATGTCGATCGAAGCAGAATGTCTATCCACAATTCAAATAATTATTTATCAAGCGATTTTAAAACGGGTTGGTTTGTCAATCCCAAACATTTATTTATGATACAGGGCACTTGATCAAGTTAAAACAAAAATGCAGGTTTTCATACCAAAATACCTTATCTTGTGTCGGGTGAGTTATATAAAAATGTACCCTCCGTTCAGTTGTCATGAAGTTTAAAAAACAAAGTTAAAAGCTAATTAAAAGATAAATAAAAGCGAAAATACTTGGTTGGGAGCAGACTGATTTTAAAAGACAAAAAGATGAACACGTTTTACATACCAGGCCACACCGGGATACGTAGTGTTCTTGGTGTGACTTAGATACAGAAACATGTCTGCAGCCTGGTACAAAAAAACCCGTGTTTCGTCATTATAGCCCAAATGCAACACATGTTTCCGTTTTTGTGATTGTTGTGAAAATTCACGAATAAAAGTGATCCGACCTTTTTAGAAAATAGCGAACAACTAATTAGCAACACCAGCTGAATATGTTTCACATTTGCAGCTGTGATTAATTATGATTTTCTGTGTTTTCACCAGTTTATTCAGATAGATAGATAGATAGATAGATAGATAGATTCGGTTTCAGCAACGGTAGTTGATAAGACTACATAGCCCTACGGTTTAATATTATGCATTTATCCATGTACAGCAGCCAAGTTTGTTAAGTACATTTGAACAATACAGTTCGTAGAATAGTTTAACCTAAGTAATGATTATGTGTGCATATTACATAAAGTTAGCTGATTTTTAGTGTTCACCCTCTCACCAGTAGATGGCAGCATGCATGTATTTAAATGTACACTGGATTTGAATGAGCCTTTATAAAGTAAAATAATCCTTTATGAGTCCCACAGTGAGGGAATTTGTAATATCAGCAAGGGGGGGTTGTTCAACAAGAGTCATCAGTTAAAAAAACACAACAAGATAATAAATAATACTTGTGTTAACGATAGAGTACAGTAAAAGCAAAACATATAGGCTAAGTAAACAGACTAAAAGGTTGAATATGCAGTATTGCACAAAGAAAATATTGATATTGCACAGTTTAAGAAAACATTAATATTGCACTTGAGTGAATGTAAAGTCTGACAGCAGCAGGGAGGAAGGACCTGTGTCTTTCTCCTTCACACTGAAGGAGCTGCTCAGTCCTGGCAGAGTGTCCTGCATGTGTTGGACATGTTCTCCATCGGGGTGATAGCTGGCCATCCTCCTCCTTCCCCCCACCACCTCTACCAGGTCGAGAAGGGCATCCCAGAATAGAGCTGGCCTTCGTTACCAGTCTGTATAGGTCTGTGTCTTTCATAACTGTTAGCTCATATGCCAACAATTATCCAAGTTATTGAAACCGATGTGTTGAAAGCTTTTTATTTAATGTAGAATTTGATGGGTTATTTGTAGTCTAGTTATATACAGCATGTATTTACTCCGATTTTTATATAATTTCAGTACAACGCACAGCTACATTGATGAATGAGCATGTGTTGATTGTGTGGCAATAGATAAAGAGAAAACATGGAGAGAACAACTACCCACAATTCTAAGGAGATGCCTCACATCCTTCTTCTCCCTTTACACTAGTGAGCACTTATGTTACACAAGTGAAAAGAATTTAATGTAGCAATGTTTAACACATATAGCAAAATACATCCAATTGCATGAACACATTTCATAATATTAACATAGTTATAGCCTACAAATTAACATAAATTGAGCTATGGTTGAGGAACTTTGACTTTCCTACCTGACCTCAACAGGGAGAAAAGGCTGATACTCAGGTGCTTTGGATCTTTATTGACTCCCCTAGCATTTTTCTTGCAACGCCTGGTGTAAATATCCTTTAGGCAGGGTTGGGCACCACCTATTGAACTAACCTTTCTCTGCAGGGCCTTGTGGTCCTGTTCGGTGCTGTTTCCCTGCCAGACAGTGATGATGCAGGAGTAGAAATTCCTCAGTATTTGAGGGAATACCCGGAATTTCTCTCACCACTGAGCCAGTAGGCAGCGCCCAGGTTAGGTCAGACTCCAAGGTCTGGACAACCTATCCACTGAGGACCCGTTGATATTAAGGGGGTGTATCCTTTCCTGCTTCTTGTTTAGTCTTTCAGATATTCACAAGTAGGTTGTTGTCCTCACCAGCGCCTGAAATGGGCCAATACTCACTGGTACTGAAGTGAAGATAATAGGTAGACGCTCAGTCTAGGTGCTAGTTCTGGGTTTGTCACCAGGTTCACTCAGGTGTGTTGGCCAGAGCACCACTTTAGGCCACTTATTCCAGAGTACAAAATGAAGAGCTGAGAGATAGTTCTTTTCTGGTTATTTATTTTCTCTTTCTTCAATTGTGAGGTTAATTCTGAGTGTGATTTTCTTCTCATTTACGCACACTCTTAAGTAAAGTGCCGCTCACAACTGCTATCCAACTGACTAACTCCTTCATACTGCTTGTTAACTGTGTGACGTCAACTATAATATACATACCAGCATGCACTTTGGCTACCCTGTTACAAGCACTGTATAAAACGGGAGTAAACGTGAAACATAAAGCACATTGTTGTCAACTGTACTAAATAATAGTAATGCTAACATAACTTTGGGGCCTTTTCTACAGGTACTGAGCCGGCACTACATAACATAGACTGATATGTATACCAAAACATGATATACTGTATTTTATGATTTATTGAGAAAAACCAAGCAATCATATGTAAAATCAGACATTAGGCACCCCTATAACCCAAATGGAATGATCCTTTGATTCATGACCACATTTTCAGACACTGCAACGATTCGACTGTGAGATTGGCAGTGGAATCAGACTCCTTAGAACAAATAGATGACTACCCAGGGTCACCCCTACCAGGTATACGTGTAAATATAAATATATCCAAGACATGTGATTGATGATCATGTCAAGCAACTGCTAAATTACAATACTGGCACCTTTTTTGGTCACCAGCAGGTCTTCTTTCAGGTAGGCCTTTTCATTGTTGTCTTTCAGCTGTGTTGTCAGCAAGCTTGATGATGGTGTTGGAGTCTGGCTGTGTGTGTGTGTGTGTGTGTGTGTGTGTACAGGGAGTACAGCAGGGGACTCAGAACACAGCCCTGGGTTTCTCCAGTGTTAAGGATGAGGTTGGAGGCGCGTGTCCACCTACCCTCACCACCAGGGGTCTGCCTGTCAGGATGTCAAGGAGCCACATGCCCAGTAAAGGGTTAATCCTAGGTCCTTGAGCTTTGTGACGAGCTTGGAAGGAACTATGGTGGTAAACGCTGAACTGTAGTAAGCGAACAACAATCTCACATATATAGCTTCCTTTCTCTTCTGGGTGAGATAGCGTGGTTTGGGGGATGTGTGCTATGGTGTCTTCCGTTAATTGGTTGGAACGGTGGGCAGACTGTAATGGGTCCACTGTGCTGGGTAGTGAGGAGCAGGTGTCATCCTTGACAGACTGGTCTTGCTTTCTTGGGCACAAGAAGGATTGTGGACTTCTTGAAGCACGTGGGTATAACACATTTATGTCACACCCATAAAAGTGAGACCCAAGTTGTAATAAACTAGAATTATCCTTTCAGCATGCTCTAATTCTTTTAAACCCTGTTATTTTGATCCAGTCATGCCTCACACATGGTTTGTCATATAGCCAAGCCAAAAAAGTAAAAGTTAAAACAAGACCTCCACTCCCCCGTCTCCAATGTTCAACGTCTCCTCTGAAGATGTGCGGACTTTTGATGTAGAACCAAAGTTACTCGGTTTTAATAGTCACACAATCATCACTTTGTGTGGGTTCAAAGTAATAAATTTTCCACTTCTAGTGTTAATGTGTCAAGCTGATACTAAATTCCCCCCCCCCACCCATGTTGTTGAGTTTTTCACAAACAACCAGCTAAATCAAAAAAGGATGAATCAGACTGAAGAGACAAAGAGTGTTGTTCTTTCACCATAGATATCGAGTGCATAATCCATTCATTAGCCTTGATGTGAACCACCGCTGACTACTTCAACCCCCATCAAGCACCATAACAACCCTAAGAATAATACTACGCCAATTCACTCACAGAGGCGGAGGCGGTGAAGGTTTCCGGTGAGTGTCGGGGGGGGGGCGGGGGGTGACGTTCTCTACAAGCAGGGAACCTGTCACTGTGTTTGTGAGGGGAGGCCATGAATCATGGAGCACAGCGGAGGGGCAGGCCCTACCCTGCTTCATGTTTACTATGCTCTGCTTTATGGTTGAGAAAAAAACTGCAACAAACTGGGGTTTTGATACGGGAAGGACAGGGGGAGGAATAACAAACTATTAGACAACAGATGGAAAGAGGGGACCAACACTGGTAAACACTGCACATTTCCACAAGAGTGGAATCTATTGACGCTCCTCCATCAAAACCACTCCAGGTTCTCCATCACCTATAGGTGTGGGAGAAACCTGTCAGCACTTTACTGCTCCTCTTATCTGGACAGCCTGGCCTGAGGAGTTCTCAAAAAGCCTTTAAGAGCAGGACCTTTGGGAGTGGGAAACAATAAGCCTTCTTAGGACGGTGAAAGTGACAGCATGGTCCTCTACCCCCTCCCAGCCATTAAAGCTCTTCCTGGATAAACAAGGGGAAGACCCTTTATGAAGATGGAGAGGGTCACAAAGAGAGGAGCCATTGAGCCACTGAGGGGCCCCTTTTTGTTTTTGTGTTTGGGGTCTTCTCAAAGGATACTCTGATAGGAGGGGGAGCTCTTATTTTTGTCTTTTAGTTCTCCTTACTGCCAGTCTTCTCTCAGCTGTGCCAAAACAGAGATGTAAACTTAATTGACTGTATCATTTGCACAAAGAGAGGAGTTTTAACAACTTTTAGAGTGACCGAGAGTTGATTTGACTCACATTCACATGGATTCCTGTGTTGAAATGCAGAATTAAAAACAATCTTTAGTTTTTGCTCCTTAATAGGTTCCCACATACAAACATTATTCACTCATGGGAGCAGAATATTGTCCAGCTGTTTCTCAGTACTTTGATAAAAAAGATTGACTAAGGTACAATGGGTTATAATCCCTTAAATTCCATGAATATTAAACCAGGAACAAGCTAAAGTCATGGATTGTGTGAGTGCGTTTGCCTCTGTAGGTGCTACTGTTTGATGCTGTCAAAGGGCGGCCATGTCTTCTGGTGATGGGCTGCCAGATCTGTAGATGAGTTGCCAGATTTGGGGCAACATGCGGTTGGAGCTGCCTTGTCTTTGCAGTGTGAATGAGGGGCACCTGTGACCTCTGGTCACGCTCTGCTTGTGGCCTGCTGTGTGAGCACCACGCTCAGGACACACGCTGGGACTGTCAGCTCTTCAACTGTCCACTAAATGGACAATGAGTGGACTGGCTCGGCAGGGCTGCTGCTGATAAGCTATTGTGCAAAAACACACTTATTATACTTATTGTATATGATCAAATTATATCGGATTTACAGACAGCAGATTTCCTTGGATTGGGGTGCCACCTGAATCATGTTTGCAGTTGCTGCCGTGGTCCTACTCGACGCCCTGCACTGATGTTATTTCTAGTCATAGCCCCATTATCTTTATTATTATTATCATCCACTCTTCATCATACCAACTGCTATTATGATTATGAATCATATTTCTGTATATCAGTATCAGTGTGTCTACTGTTTCCCAACCGCCTTATTAGAAATGCATTCTAAGAGTCAGGGTGGGTCCGATGTTTCTGCCTTCTTAACCCTCACGTTGTCCTCGGGTCAAATTTGACCGGTTTTCAGTTTTTTTATCACAAAAAATGGGCCTTCAAAATAAGTGCTGAAAATGTCAACATTAGAAATATCAAATAACTTTGGAAAAAAACATCAAAAAAGCACCCACAATATTGAAAAAGTGACAAAAATGTCGGAAAAAGTGATAATAGTGTTGAAAACAAACTTTTTTTTTTTCATGGTTGACGGGAAGACAACACAAGGGTTAAAGTTTTGCCTCGCCATGTCGACCAAATGGTTCATCTTGGGGCGGAATTTTTGGATCTCTGTAAATACACTGACCTACTTTATCTGTAAAGTGCCCTGAGATAACTTCTGTTATGATTTGACACTATAAATAAAATTGAATTGAATTTCAGAATATCAGTTAATGGTCTTCTGGAGGTAGATAATGCAGGACGCCACCTCAAAAAGTAATACCTGTATCTTATTTAATTTGTCTTCATTTTGCCCTGTCTCGAGCATCACAATCACATCCTATCTATTTCAGTATGATTTCCCATCTGGCAGGAGCCTGCCTCACCCTCTACGCTGTGCTAACAGCACGCCTCATGGGCTCAACACACCCTCTTAGGTTCCTTAGCTCATTTGAGAGGTATGTACGGTCACTGCAAAGGGGATTAGTATGTGTGTCCAAGGCACACAGGATGAGGTTCTATATTTAAACGGCTGCTGTTAATGGAAAAGACTTTCCACAGGTCTGAGATTAAGTCAAAATGTAACCTTTACAGCATTTCTTTAAAGGCAGCACAGCCTAAATGAATGGATATCACCATGACAACCTGATGGGGGTTTTGAGGGAGGAGACATAACAAGGACGGCATTGCAGCAGTTGTAGTAAACATAGAAACATTTTATTAATCTCAAAGAAATACAGTGCTTTTCAAGAGCTTTGTTAAGGATTTTCTTGACCTCCTGAGGCAAATGCGTTGTATCAAAAACAGAGAAGATCAAGCAATGAGCAATGAATATCTCTTAATGTCCATATAAAAAAACACAAATGTGTGTAAACATCCCTCTTGAGTATGTTTTGAAAACATTTACAAAATGTACAAAAATATGTTTTTAATGTTTGAGGTGATTTCCTACCACGGTCTCCACACAGAGTCTGAGGTGACCCGAGGTGCAACAGGTGACATGTGATGGCTGTTTTGTGCACCCAGAGGCATGACAGCTGCACTGGGAACAAGAAAAGCAAACTGTCCATCCGGTGTTGGCACAACCTGGAAGCCACCGTACGGCTTCAGAGCTTCTGAGGAGGCGTGCATCGCTGAGCCACTTTTGCAAGGCATCTGTGGAGCGGAGGCGGCTGGAATCTGTGTACCGGTCTGCCCGAGTCTCAGCACACCTGGGTGAGGTGTGTAGAAGTTCACAGCGTTGATTTGGCTCACGCAGGCTGCCAGGTGGCCGAGGAGACGAGTCCTCACCTCTGTGTTCACCCCTTCACATGTGGACAAGAAACGAGTGACCTCCCCTACACACTCGCTGAACCCGGCTCTGTATTTACCCAGGACGGAGGGGTCCGTGTTCACAGCGGCTGGAGAGGAAAATACAATCACATGGATTAATATCAGTATACAGGATATCGTACAAGTTACAATTCCAGTAAAATGTAATTCCATCATAAATAGACAGACAGACAGACAGACAGACAGATAGACAGACAGACAGACAGACAGATAGAGAGGAAGCTGTTTCTCTAGTAACTCTCAAAGGAGATAACTTGCTTCATTAAAGAGTGTTGCTGTTGGAGATATTGTAGTAAGGTGCTACACGGTTCATTCATTAAGATTAAATAATCACAGAGTAGGCTAGGCTATGTAATTAACAACCCTACTTTATAAAGTTGTTGGCTGTTGTATCCCAGATGGTCATTGGTCATGATTTCATTAAGATAATTATTATTTACTTATTAACACAAAAAGTAAACAGTTGATTCATGTTGTGCTCATTGGGCATTGTACCTCTATGCAATAAACTGACAAATAAATTACATAAAAACAATGTTTTTTTTCTTATCAGAAAAACACATGGTTTATAATTGCACGTCATCGGGTTTTCATATAAAATGGCCCACGTAGATAGATAGATAGATAGATAGATAGATAGATAGATAGATAGATAGAGAGTGATGGGCTATACCGTAAAGTCAATATTAGGAAATTAACAAAACAAATAAAAAGAAATAATTGACAAATTGGCTAGCTCAAATAATGAACAAAACAGATTTTATTCATTCAGTTAAGGCCTTGTGAAATCAAGTCCTAGGGGCAAGCACACCAGCTGTGGGTGGGCAATAAATCTTGGAGACCGTGGGAACATGTTTACCATCTAAAGTTAGACATCCAAAAGCACATCAACATGGCCATGGCCAGCATTTGTGGTTACATACCAGTCATCTGAAGTCGCTGCAGGTTCCTGAGGTGCTTCACGGTCATCTCAAGGATGTCTGCCTTCTCCAGTTTGGAGTGTCTGGAGCTCTACACGGACACAAGGGAAGATTTAGTGCTGAATTTGCTCATTTGGGTTCCTAACTTCAATCTGTCTTGGAATAAAGTCAAGATTTAGGGTTCAGCTGCTTACATCTTTCTTGAGTGCGTCCAGAATGAGGGTCTTCAGCTGGCCCAGACTCTCATTGATGCGCGCACGTCTCCGCTTTTCCATGATTGGTTTGGAGGACTTGACATACAAAGAAAATACAGTTCAGATGAAGAACTTTCAAAATAAAATTACAGATGGCCATTAAGAATAACCTCAAGACACTCGTCTTTCTAAAAATGTAAAATGCCTTTAAAAGGCCTAGCCTAGCCTACATCTAATACATTCTCAATTTAGGCTCACATTAGCCTACTGTATAAACAACTTCAACACGTTTCGGCGTCTAGCCTTAAATAGGAAGTTACTAAAACCAGATGTCAAACAGACGAGTATTTGCCAAACAAACAGTTTTGATACCTTTCTGTTCTCTGTCAGACTCCGGGGTTTTTCGGGTGTGGAGTCCGCTCGTGTCGGTGTGGCAGCCACGGCGGATGGAGATGTCCTCTCCAAAGTACCAGCCGGCATCTTCAGGTTTACAATTTAAAACTGTAAAAAAATATAAACAATAACCGAATGATGAGCAGCCCGCGGGAGTGTGTCCCGTGCAGTGCAGCGAGTCCCGCCTTCTCCTGGCACACCACACAGCACTTTACTGATGACAAATGTCACAAGTAACTCCTGTCTCCTCGCCAAGCTGACACACAGTCCGCTCTGTTTCCAGAGCCTCGGGGTCTATTTATAGAACCGGAGACTGCACGCGAGTGGCTCGTGTACGAGTTCCCCGGGTTTCATCAGCACGTCCAATGGGCACGCGGGACACGGTGCCAGGGAGGCGACGGGCTCGTGCGACAAGGCGTTCCTATTGGCTACCTGTCAGGAAGCTGTTTCTCTAGTAACTCTCAGAGGAGATAACCTGCTTCATTAAAGAGTGTTGCTGTTGGAGATATTGTAGTAAGGTGCTACACGGTTCATTAATTAAGATTAATTAATCACAGAGTAGGCTAGGCTATGTAATTAACAACCCTACTTTATAAAGTTGTTGGCTGTTGTATCCCAGATGGTCATTGGTCATGATTTCATTAAGATAATTATTATTTACTTATTAACACAAAAAGTAAACAGTTGATTCATGTTGTGCTCATTGGGCATTGTACCTCTATGCAATAAACTGACAAATAAATTACATAAAAACAATGTTTTTTTTCTTATCAGAAAAACACATGGTTTATAATTGCACGTCATCGGGTTTTCATATAAAATGGCCCACGTAAATAGATAGATAGATAGATAGATAGATAGATAGATAGATAAATAGATAGATAGATAGATAGATAGATAGATAGATAGATAGATAGATAGATAGATAGATAGATAGATAGATAGATAGATGGGCTTTTAAATCCTAAACTGGAAAATTACAGCAGCAGGTTATGTTCCACATGTATTTCATTTCACTTTTACTCTGTTGGCAGCAGTTGACTCAAGGACTTTTAATCACAATAGCTGATATAAGGTTGTCCAAAAAAGCCCAAATTATGTTGATGGATGTGAATTAACAATCTGCTCTGCCTCTGCAACAGGACATCTTGATTCAGTTTGTTTATGTGTTGGATGAAATATGTTAAATGATTTCTAGATATATTACTTTACTTACCACTGTGTCCTCAACAGGTTCTTTATATCTAAGTGCCTCTCTTTTCCACACATTTATTTAGGCTAAGTCCACTTGAAGGGAATAATTCACAGGGATATAAATATTAAAGATGGAGTTAAATACATATACAAAAGCATATAGTTGGCATACAGCAGGTCTTCATAACACACACACACACACACACACACACACACACATATAAAAACACACACACACACACACACATAGAAACACACACACACACACATACACACAAACTCACACACATTTATACACTCAAACATACTCACACTCACACACTCTCTCTCTCTCTCTCTCTCTCTCACACACACACACATACACACACACACACTTTTTCGGGGGTTATTGAGTGCTTCAGACTTTGAGGTGAAGACACACACTGATGTCCAGTGAAGAAGAAAATCTGGGACACACTGAGCTGTCCTGTTGCTGCCATGAACTCTGACACGTCCTGTCTGTCGGCACAGGTTGGGGGCAGGAAACAGAGCTGAAGACTTCAGACCATCTGAAGACCCACAGTGATTCAACTGATATTTTAATATACGAGAAGTGTTTATCTCCAAAGTATTTTAGGTGACTGTAGTTGTTTTGTGAAAAATTAGAACCTGAATTGTTGTTTGCTAGTAAGGTTGTTTTTTGGTTTGACAACTGATTCATTGACGTTTTATAACAGCAGTTGAAGCAGTGCATTTAAAAAAAATAATTTAACAGCTTTAATAAAACCTATATACATATTTTGACACAAAGATAAATCTACAATGCATAAAGTTAATCGTAAGGGCCTGAATAGCAATGTGTGTGTGTCTAATATAGAACGTATTATTATTATTTTTTGATTGTTGTCTTGAGGCATGGCACTATTTTAACTCAGGTGTTATGCTTTAATAGTTCTTTTCTTATAGTTACTGTATACAAAACAGCAGATCCATCAAACAGACGTTTACAGTATCAGCTGCTTTTTTATTGTATTGCATGGAAAGGGTAAAGTGTACAAAATCTTTCACACATATTGTTTTTGTACATAACACTGAGCAAAAATATTTCATTAATATCCACAGATGCCTCTTTTTCTAGACTAAATTACAACGGAACCCCTTTTAAATGCTGATAAAAAGCATTCTATGGTTGTTACATGCAATCATTTTTTTTTTATATCAACACTGACATTTAGAAAAGGTTCTGATAATATATGATAAGGTTTGGATGATGGATTGGTTGCGGTAGAAGGAACAAGAACTTAAAATGAGGATGCTTTCTGTTCATTTGCAAGATCTGAGAATTTTTTTAAACAAATACTGAGGATGTAGTTTCTGTCGATTCGATTTGATTTTAGATATCAGAGGTAATGGTACATGTCTTTTCCTTTTTTTTTATCTCCTTTCTTGCTGATTTTAAAGCTTTTTATTCTGATTTGAAGCTCATTGTTTTTCTGTGGAAAGTATAACACGACCTATGAAATATTTATTGACTGGAGTAGTGTGACCATTGCATGTGCTGCTTGTTGAATAGTTCCACTGATATATGAACGGACAGACATCTCTGTCTAGCCCATGTTTCATCATGGGATGCCTCTATCCTCCCTGATAGACCCCAAACGCTCTCTGTAAAGCTCCTAAATCCTCAGAGGTGAAATGACCCTCAAAGTGACCCTCTGTGTGAGCAAGACAACGTCAAGCACCACTGGCTTCTTGACCCAAGATCAAGAGAAATCAAGTCAAGCTGAAATAGGTTTGATAAGTAAACACGTTAATAGATTAGTCAACGTTAAACACAAGTGACCATCAGTGTAAATATTTCCACTGGTGAAAGTATTAGATCCTAATGTCCCACTGTAAAAGTAAAAGTCCCGCATTGAAAAAAAGTATGCAAGTTAAAAGTATCATCAGGAAAAAGTAGAGTAGTTGCTCTCATGATCAGAACACAAAGAAAGGGTTGTACTTTTACCCCGAAAAAAGATAGAATTTTCCCAAGTAAAGGTTTTCTTAGCAATAGAGTGGGTGAGGAAGTGATGCTTTGAATCTATGGCCAGCCGTGCTCCTGGGATCCCATAAAGTGCTGAGTTAATCTTCTAACTGGATGTTTTAACACGATGCTCCCAGCAGATTAGAGGGTTTCCGGAGAAGAGGCCACGCAACAATAAATCTCATCCTATCAGTCCTGTTTTTAGTGGGTCGGCTGCGTCGCTACAAACAAGCCTTTATTGTGCGGAGGACGACGATGCGGACATGAGGTTTATAGCACAGCTGTGATCTGTATCAGACCTGAAGGGAAACTCCAGAGAGCCAAGGAAGGGTTGGAAAGCTGTCGAGGTCCAGCATGTTAGCCACAAGTTGATTGAATCAGAGGCAGGAAGGTCAGCCCTTATTTAGCTTAAACTTCCACCCAAACAAGACAGATTTAGTCATGGGTATTCTCACATAGCCAGGTCCTTACTTTATTTATCTCTTCTAATAACTCTTGTGTGTATTTTATCACTATGAGGCACCAGGATCATCTGCAGATAAAAACAACAGCTTTCACCTTATTTGGGGCAGTGGTGGCCTAAATGGTCCCTCATTACCACCACTGTGGTGCCCCTGAGCAAGGCCCTTAACCTCCAACCGCTCCAGTGGAGCTGCTCAGTGGCCAGCAGGTCAGACTGTGGATGTACTTGGCAGCTTCCAGGTCTGAATGTGTGTAACTGTGTGAATGTAATCAGGGCGTTCCTGCAAAAGAGAGGCTGCCTCTCAGCAAACCTCGCCTGAATAAATAAAGGTTAAATAAAAATAAAAGAAACCTTATTAAATAATTTCATTCACTCATCAAATGAGCGTGGGACCGGTCTTGTATAAAGTACTAAAGTTGAAAAATCCTACTAGAAAAGGACTTTGGTAGATGTTCAGAATCAGTAAAGGTTTTAGAAGTACACTTATGTGGAATTTGCCTTGGTGAAAGGTGCATACATTAACAAACAAACAAACATATTAAACAATAATGGGAATCACCTTTGAGAATATTATTTGAGTAAAGTATCTGATTATTGCTGTACTTAAGTATCAAAAGTAATTTTCTGGTATTAAACGATCGTAATTAAAAGAACTTAAAGTAAAAAACAGAAACTTTGATTATGAACTTCCTTATTATAAAGTATAATATTTAGGGTTTCCACACCTTCTTAAAAATCAGTTTAAAAAGTCTTTTCCAGGAATTTCCAGGCACAATTTCTACAAGTGAAAGGACCAAACACTGAATATTTTGACAGAGCTTTCTTTTTTTTTTGTAATGAAAAATCTTGCACTCCAACATACAAAAACATTTCTTGCAAATACGTCAACAGGTGTGTAATGCGATCTTCATCACTGTTCACCGAGTTCATCACTGTCATGGTCATTGTCTTCGTATTTTATTTTGTAGATGCTCAGGGGAAATGAATCAGAGTAAAAGTATTCATCTCATTTAGGCAAGTGAAATTCTCCAGAAACATAGGCTAAATAACATAAAGTACAAATGACAAAGTATTTGTACTTTGCTACATAACAACGTCGTGGCGATATCATTGACAGATTGCATGGTTTAATTGACAAAACATTACAAGAAAAGGGAATCAAATTTGACAAAGAAAGCTCTAAGCAGTGGTAGAGTCTCCACACAGTTGCCACACTCCTCTCCATCTTCACCTGGTCTGAACGTTGTGCCCCCTGCGTTCTCCAGCCAGCCCCCATGCACCGCCATGCGGGCAGTGAAATGGCCATCCTCATCATCAAATACTGCCAAGCTTGGTCTTTCAACTGCTGGCATGAAAACATCTCAGGCCACGAGGGGAGGGCACAGACAGAGGGGATCACTTAAACATCTCACCCAGCGCTCCGCTCGCTCTCCATCTCCCTTTGAATCCCCCCTTACAGAGGGAAGGAGGGGGCCCTCCCTCCCATAGCAACTCCCAGCCCCCGGCTCAGCATGCCCGCCTTTTGTCCCCCTCCCCAACAGCAGTTTCTGCTCCAGGAGCCTTAGACAAGGCCTCCATTAATTGTGGCCTGTGTGGAATACACGGGGGACAATGGGCCCAACAGAGTGTCCGGCCCCCAGACAAGGCTGGAAACAAGTGGTACAGGAATCCGGCAGAATAGACTCGTCCTGGCTGATGTCACTGAATACATTTACCTACCTCAGAGCACATTCACTCTGCGCTTTGTTTTATTTGGACAAAAAAAAAGAAGGGGAAGGGGATGGGGGGGTAGTGGTTTGAATGGAGAAGAGAAGCTGGAAGGGGGCTAAAGGATGGGAAATTACTGGTTGTCATGGTGACGTGCTGAATCAAAAATATGGTCGAGTTTAGCGGAGGCAGAGATGTAAAAAGGGTAGAGGGCATTAGATTAAACCCTGCGTGAGATAAGAGAAGGCTGAAAACAGAGGTTTAGTTTTTTTAGCGTATTCAGCCCTGTTTATACGGCAATAAAGAGCGGATAAAGGAGCGGAAGATTAGGAGACTCATCTAGGCTCATGTTTGTCAACAACAACCTGAGTAGTTTCAAGTCAGCTTATTCCAAGTCAGTACACCAGCAGAGAGGATGCTTAGCTATGGCAAGGGAAGCTGCGGAGGAATAGGGCACCATAGCAACTGGTATTTCAGCATAACAACCTGCCATCTGTCACCTAACGTGGTGGGTTCTTTCTTAAAAAAAAAGCCAGCATTTAGATCTTCAACTTAGAGGCAAAGGCAATGAGACTGAAGTCTTATTGAACTCTGGGTCTCCCCCTTTGAAAAAGGAACCCAGTCATCGCCTTATCCCTCATCAAATTGAAAAACGCTTTTGGAGATTCTAAGAGAGGCCTCACATTTAATTTTTAAAACCCAGACATGAAAGTGTCCCCAAACTACATTCAGCAGTGGGAAGTCTTTAAAGGACTAGTTAGCATGTAGATTATATGCATTTCAGTGCATTGTCAAAGTATCTAAGTGTATTTACATGTTAATATGTTTCGGGGATACTATCGTGTTGGGGGGGGGAGGTTGGTTAACTGTGTATTTTCTCTCGGTGGACCATGGGAATGTGATTTCTTTGTGCCATCAAGGTTCAAAGACATTCCTGTAAGGCCATGGATATTATGAGCATTGATGCCCTGCAGCAAAACAACCTACAAACCTGTTGGTCCTGGCAACAAAATGAGCCTCTTGTCCAGATATACTGTACTGTAAAGTAAAGTTACGTTCAACGTTAGGGTTGTTTTTTCACTTGCCCAAAGTCTATTTTTACTGGCCCTTATACAAGTTGTATATTATTAGAGGTTATCAAATAATGACTAAGACTCAAGTACACTGTTATATTTGACCTGACTTGCCTCAGCGTTGAGTTTCCGTAAAAGAAGGCGGAGGGGTTATCCCTTTTAGCTGGCATGCAAGAGATGCTGCTTTGCTTTTATCACGGCACACCAGTATTTCTTTACTGAAGATAGACGTCCCTTTGAAAAATGATCCACTTTGCCTTGGGCTCAAACTCAGGGCAAACTTCACAAAATATTGTAGAGGGATAGAGAACGATAACGTAATTTACGATACAACAAGGATTGGGAAAAAAATGATTGCAACTTTTTTTATTGGTTGTTATATTTACTTGCCCCGGGCCAATGGCAACCCTTGTTGTTGAACCCTGAGTTACCTCAGCTAGTGCTTAAACTGGCTCTTTTCTTTTCTTAATGATGGACAAAAGATGGTAGAATTGGTTGTTTAATATCAGCGTCATGCCAAAAAGCTTCAACAAGAGCCCTGCTGATGCACTTCCATGTGGTGCTTATCCTTATCCAAGATTAGTCCATATCCATGAGTGTGTTTGCATTTGGATTTATGAATGTGAAGATGGCCTATTCTTGCCACTGAAGATGACTCACAAGACCAGCATTTTGGCCACTTACGTGGTGAAAGCAGCCTGGGGGATGCCCTTTCAGCACTCGAGGACCTCTGGCTGAGTCTCCTTCACACGGGAGATCAGCCTCACTTGGGAAAAAAAGTCCTGGTCTTTACAGAGGGAGCTGTCCTGAGGGATGGCGCACTCCTTGTCCCAGGGCCTCCCTTCTTCACCTGCTGGCTTAGTGCTCATCACTTATGCACATAATCCCTGGTTAGTGCATGTGATCCACCAGCTCGGGCCCAGGCCCCTGGCCCCCGAGCCTCCCCTGCTCACATGCTTGCTGGGTGGCTCCTGGGTGGCCATGGCAACTCTCATCTTCTCATGACAGTTAGGCTTCAGTCATGGCTCTAAGTCCCTCTTCAGCCTCTGTGTGTCTTTTTCTGTCCGCTGCTTTCTGTCTCCTAAAGCCCTCCTCTGTTTGGGTATTGCTCTATCTATGGCTCTCTGTGTCCCTTTTCTCCCCGTCGCTGTTCCCATGCTTTGGCCCAGCTGAGCCTGAGAAACCGGCTATAACTCAGCAACAGTGTGGCACCTTCAGGGGCCACAAAAGAGCATTAATGCTATTCTGGTATACATTTAAACGACAGATTGTGGACCAAATAAAGGTCTGACCTCATTTTTATTGTGAGTCTGAACTGTAAACTGAGATTGTAAGATACACTTGTGCACTTCTTTTCAGTGTGGTCACTCAAGGCCTCTGAGTGCAGATCATCTTACCCCGATGCAACCCTGCAGCCTCAACCATTAGTCTGATTAAAGTGCTGAATATCGCACGGACCCTCGAGGGAGAGCAAGAGAGGCAACCCCGGCAATGTTGTGTGGCCCCACACTAACAAGTGTCACAGTGATCCGGGCCGGTCCTCCCCCTGTGTGAACGCCATGTGAGAGGCGGCCCCATCCATGCCCCTGCCACCTCCGCACAAGGCCCTCCATTGACTTCTAACCTGTTGAGGGACCATGGGAGACAAAGAGCCACGGGGCGGGGCCCGTCCCTCCAACAAGCCTGTGAACAAACGTTGACACGGCTGCAACTGTCCACCCCCTGAATCACTGAATTTATTGACCAACCACAGAGCCCATTCAGGCCTGGAAGGACTGATAAAGGAAGGGGGACAGGGATGCCATGAAGACCCGGGGAAGGAGCCATACTTAGGGGACAGGAGGGAGGAGAAGAGCTTTGTGACCGTCTGGTGGGTCACAGACCTTTTACCAGACGTGGGTGCCTTTGTGTCATCTGTAAAATGAGGCCAACCGTAAGTGAGCATCAGGTTGGCCTTGTGTCCCGACAATAAATCAAGACGAAGACCTTATGAGTGTCCAGCAACCTTCAGAGAAGCTGCAGCGGATTGATGTCTGCTTGCAGACTTTGTGAAGAATAAGTGAAAGCATGTGTGCATCAAGATACACATTGAGAAAGCACCTGAAATGACCATTTTTGGTGTCCAAAAACTGGTATCCGTGGCTGTTACTCTCCACTGTATTCTAAGCGGGTCTGATTACTCTGTGCGGGTAAAGAAACAGTAAACAAAGACTGTGTGCATAGGCCCAAATCTTGAAAGTACACGACTCAGACAAAAAAACGTATGGGTAAAGGAGAAAGGAGATGAAGTCCAAAATGTTTGAAATAGCACACGTCTGAGCGCAAGCTTGAGAAAATCTTTGTGAGCTAGTAGCTGGCTGTGAGGAAGAAAGGCTGTGTGTTTTAGCTTCTTTATGTCTCTCCACCACTCTCCATCTGTTGCTCCACCGATACAAAAGGAATACAGCAAGAGAGTACACAAAAACCCATATTGCTTTGTGGAGAGGCAACACTATCCACCAAACTACATCGCAAACACGGATCGAAAAGGAAGACATCCCCGGCTCTGTACACATCAGTGTTTACTGAAAAGATGATCCGTGCAAGTCAGGGAGGCACACATGAATTCATGATGCCTCCTCATCCTCATCATGAATATTCCCAAAAAGGCTCTTCCCTGATCTGTGGGAGATTCTTTTCTTTTTGGTACAAGTGTAGTCCCCCTTCCCTTATTCACAGTCCCCTCTAAATCCACCCATTCATTGCCTGTAGGCCCTGATCTCCACATGAAATGATACCCCTCTTTCTCCTCCACTCTCGCGCCTTTAAGCGCCCATATGCCAGGCAGCGAGGAGGCTGGGAAAGCCCATAATTGATCAGTAAGTCTTGGCTGAAAAAGTGTGACCAAGGTCAGCCCCCCACGAAGCACGCAAGAGTGGCTTAATATACAGATTTATTGGGAAATTTAATGGGAGTTCTGCAGAGCAAACATGGGGAGTGTGTTAGTGGACACCGAAACATTTCATTGAAATAAGTAAAAATACTGCATTACAAATCTTAAAAACATTTCCCTTTTAATTGTTTTTTATGATAATAAAGGAGACGTTCAGGTGACTAATTCTCATACCTTTTTCACCCTTTATTTCATTTTTTAGCCGTAACTAGAAAAATATGTATGCAGCAACAGTTACATAAAATATTATATAAAAATCACATGTTAAAATCAACGGTTAGAACATGTTCACAGCAGCAAGTGTTGTATTGATTTGTCTTGATTTATTCAATTGCTTTAATTAATAAACCACTATCAGTCAAGTGCAGTACCTTAGCGATGTTAAACGGTGTCATTTTATCCCCTTGTAAACACTTAATTCAAAAAAGAAAGTCATATTTTTTGGGGAAAAAAACAACGATTTTATAATGCAATCAAAGGACGCAGAAATGAAAATTCTTTAGTTAACTAACATATTCTCTCTCTCTCTCACACACACACACACAACTTTATTAGTTTAACAACTTTGCATTCAAATATCAATAAGAACAGATGGCATTTGATGTGACACAGGACGTTCTGCTTCTCTTCCACAGGAAGAATTTCAACTGAAGCAACTCTGAAACAGAAACGCAGCAGTGGAATGTTTTCGGTCTCAGAACTACAACGGTACCAGCTGGGTTTATAACATTTGTTTTGATACATAAATGTGTCTCTTGAATCAATATGAGCTAATTCTGTTTCACAATGTTTAGATTTGTTGTTTTTAACAATATTTTTATTGATTTATTTTTTGCAGCAACTAATAATGTTAGTGAAACACTGTATGTTTTGTTCACAGTGAAGAGAAAAGTTCCATCCAGTGCTTTTAGGCCTTAAATGGACCTGACTGAGCATACAGCAGCTGAATCCGTACAATGTATCTGATCTGTCAGACCGAGGCACATGGTTTAAATATTTCAAATATTGGGTCAGATAACGAAAAAACGATTAAAAACAATGAAAAGACTCAACTGACACTTATACACCATTCTCAATGTCCAGTGTTGTGGTTGCATTTCTTAAAGTTGTATGTAGTTAGTAAGACATCCTGTTAATCTTAAAGGAAAGGTTTGACATCTTGGAAAATGTACTAAATTGTTTTCTTGCTGAGAAGATTTAATACCACTCTTATGTTTGCACAGTAAATATAAAGCTACAGACAGCAGCCGGTTAGCTTAGCTTAGCACAAAGACTGGAAACAGAGGAAATAGCTAGCCTGCCTAGTAACCAGCAGAGCCTTAAAGGTCCCATATCATGCTCATCTTCAGGTTCATATTTGGGTTTTGGGTTCCTACTAGAGATGGTCCTATACCGATTCTGATACCTGAACTTGTGTATCGGCCAATACGAGTACTGATCCGATACCAGTGGGCCATATATTTTATTATGTTTTAACAACTGTATACTACTATCCTTGTATGGATGGGATATGATTTCTATCTCTGTTGTCGGTCTGGCTCAGGTTAACTTTTTGTAAAACATGAACTTACACAAACAATAAATTCCACAGAACTTTCTTTTTTTTTAACCAGTCAGTTATTACCAAAAAAGAACACAGATAAACTACTTTAACGTAGATTTTCATTCTTTTTCTTTAGTAAGTGATATCGGATCGGTGCATAAACTCCAATACTTCCCGGGCAATACCGATACTGGTATCAGAACATCTCTAGTTTCTACTAAAACATTGTTACATACAGTACTTTAAGGTTTAAAAAACACATTATTTTCTGCATACTGTCTGTCTGAATGTTCCTGTATTCCCCTCGGTCTGAGACGCTCAGTTTTAGTGCCCGTCTCTTTAAGCCCCCATCCTGAAAAAGCCCTCTGCTCTGATTGGTCAGCGTTTACAAGTCTTAGCATCTGCACTCTCTGCACGGTCATTGCAACCAGGGAACGACTGTAACAGCAATGTGGCGGCACTGTCTATATATATACAGTATACTATAGCTGAGACATCACAACTGCACAGTCCTGACGGCTCGTTTAAAGGTCCAGTGTGTAACTTTTGTACAAACTTGTCCTTTTTAATGAATATTAACCAACACCATCAATTTCAAGTATTGCCATTGGCTTGAAATTTTCGATTTGCGCTTACATGAAATGGGCTAGACTCTCCATAGTCATGCATTATCTCAAAATACGTTAGCCGGTAAGGGACATACAGGACATAGTGCTCCGCCTTTCGTGTTTTTGATGTAACTTGATGAACTCACTCAGGTGTAGCTAATGCTGCTAAATGCTTCCCGGCCCCGGCAACATTGAAGAAGGGAACATGGAGGACCACACGTTATCTTAATACATTCTGCTGCGGAGTGGGACAAAAGAATCTCTGGGGAAATTTTGTAGACCAGTGTAGAGATGAATGTTCGAAAATAAGAGGCTGCTGCGGCCCGCCG
>CM057255.1:20192457-20237402 GCA_029931835.1 Etheostoma nigrum | reverse complement strand
AAATCACTGATTATTTACATGGAGTCTGGTGGAGATATGCTGCTCTATACACGCTAAAAGTAGTGATTATTTACATGGGGTGATTCGGGATGAGAACAGCTCTGGGTCCCCGTTTTCAGTTTTACAAAAATAAAAACATGACGTGTTTTGGAGGTATTTACGCTTCTAAAATGAAAATGTCCCCGGATTTTGTCTGAGAAATCTGGTCACAATGTATCACAGGAATCCTTTGTTTTTTGGATAATGTTACCTAAGTTAATGAAGTTAAACCACCCGTGAGCAGGTGCACAAAGTCCACAATGCATTCAAGTGCTGTCGGAAAACACGGGACGGCACTTCAAACGTGTGAAACATAATAATAATAATAATAATAAATAGATCTTTTTACTTAAGTAACAGTAACAATACCACAGTGTAGAAATACAAGCTGTGAAAGTCACACTTGTGAAAGTGACAAGCGAGTGTCAAGCCACTGGGGAAAAAGAAGAAAGTCACCTAATTACAGTTTTAAGTAATGTTATATAGCTAGGTTAAAATTAACATTTAACCCATAGATATACCGTATGTCCTCCTCATCCTTTTCTTCTTCTACTGGCCTTTGCATGTCGCACCTCAATATAACTGCACTGAACTGAATATCTGAGCACTACATTACTATAACATTCTACCGCGGGAAAAATGTGTTTTAAAAGAAATTACTATGAGAAATTAACATGCTCCTTGGGATAGGATGCTCAGCAGAATTAACATACAAGACCGCATCGCTATCCACTACAGCCATATATATGTCTATGGCTGAGACAGCATGTAAAATGAATGAATGAATGAAGTTAACCTTTTAAATATGTAACAGCTGTTACGTCAGTTCTGCTTTACTTGTGCTCATTTAAAATACAATCACTCAATACTTGTCTTTATTATTACTATAAAGTCTTAATTTAGCTGTAGCTGCTTTCCCCACTGTTTAGTTTGAGTAACGTTATTTTAGGCTGAATCAAGCTGTCAGCTAGCAGTTAGCCGAATTAGCTGTTAGCTAAACTAACGTCGTTAGCTTTCCGGTGGAGGCTAACAGCAGACCGCTACTGTGGAACGGATCGTGCAGTGCCGTAAATCCTCGTACATCATGACATCATCTGCGCGTGCGCGAACATATTGCACATGCGCAGAACGGATCGTGCAGACAGGACGGATCGTGTACCTACACAGCCGTTACAAAGACTGTTAGCTTAACGAGTTAGCTAGCTAACCGTTAGCTTTAGCTAGCTGGGTGAGTCCAGCCGTTAAAAAACACATTTAGCTGCGTAACGTCATCTTTCTTCGTAGCTTTTGTAGTATCGGATAAAGTTAGATGTTGTGGTTGTCGTGTCCGTGATTTTTGAGCTGCAGACCGGGGATACCGCTGTTCTCTTCTTACTACAATCATTAACTACATCATCCTTCAAGTAATATATTATTATTGTTGTTATAACAACTGTCTCCATGATTGCTGCCTCCCTGATTGTAACGCCCCAATATCTTGAAAAAAACAAACAAATTTAACTTTGTTTTAAGACTACTTTTTTCTTTTTACTTTTGTATGTGTCTGAAATATTGTATATTTGAATATGTTTTTGTTTTTATATACAGTACATATTTATTTACTTACTTTGTATTTATATTAAAGGTGCTCTAAGCAATGTCACACGTTTTTAAGGCTACGACATTTTTTGTCACATACAGCTACTTCTTCCCCCCTATGCGCCAGCTGCCTGTCCCCTGAACACACTGTAAAAAACATCTCCTCACTATCTGCTAGCTGCCTGTCCCCTGAACACACTGTAAAAAACATCTCCCCCCTATGCGCCAGCGGCCTGTCCCCTGAACACACTGTAAAAAACATCTCTCTATCTGCTAGCTGCCTGTCCCCTGAACACACTGTAAAAAACATCTCACTATCTGCTAGCTGCCTGTCCCCTGAACACACTGTAAAAAACATCTCTCTATCTGCTAGCTGCCTGTCCCCTGAACACACTGTAAAAAACATCTCACTATCTGCTAGCTGCCTGTCCCCTGAACACACTGTAAAAAACATCTCTCTATCTGCTAGCTGCCTGTCCCCTGAACACACTGTAAAAACATCTCTCTATCTGCTAGCTGCCTGTCCCCTGAACACACTGTAAAAACATCTCTCTATCTGCTAGCTGCCTGTCCCCTGAACACACTGTAAAAACATCTCTCTATCTGCTAGCTGCCTGTCCCCTGAACACACTGTAAAAAACATCTCCTGACTATCTGCTAGCTGCCTGTCCCCTGAACACACGGTAAAAAACATCTCCTCTATCTGCTAGCTGCCTGTCCCCTGAACACACTGTAAAAACATCTCTCTATCTGCTAGCTGCCTGTCCCCTGAACACACTGTAAAAACATCTCTCTATCTGCTAGCTGCCTGTCCCCTGAACACACTGTAAAAAACATCTCCTGACTATCTGCTAGCTGCCTGTCCCCTGAACACACTGTAAAAAACATCTCTCTATCTGCTAGCTGCCTGTCCCCTGAACACACTGTAAAAACATCTCTCTATCTGCTAGCTGCCTGTCCCCTGAACACACTGTAAAAACATCTCTCTATCTGCTAGCTGCCTGTCCCCTGAACACACTGTAAAAAACATCTCCTGACTATCTGCTAGCTGCCTGTCCCCTGAACACACTGTAAAAAACATCTCTCTATCTGCTAGCTGCCTGTCCCCTGAACACACTGTAAAAAACATCTCCTCACTATCTGCTAGCTGCCTGTCCCCTGAACACACTGTAAAAAACATATCCTCACTATCTGCTAGCTGCCTGTCCCCTGAACACACTGTAAAAAACATCTCTCTATCTGCTAGCTGCCTGTCCCCTGAACACACTGTAAAAAACATATCCTGGCGCCATGGGAGCTATGCTTATAGAGGAGAACTGACCCCCTTGGTTTTTCCCCATTTCAGCTCCAGCCCGCTGCGTTCTGACGACATCCACCAACGGGCTGAGGGTGTGGGCGGGGCCACGATGAGTGCCGAGCTGCTATTGGAGGAGACACTCATCAAGCGTTCGCAGCAGAAGAGGCGGACGTCGCCGCTGAACTACAAGGAGAGACTGTTCGTCCTCACCAAGAGCCGGCTGGCGTACTACGATGGAAAAGCAGAGGTCACGTTATTAGTTTACCTGTCAGTCCCTGTTGAACTAAAGTGCAGAGATCAACATCGAAGGGCTTGAGATCTACACTTTAGAGCAAAGTTGAAAGATTGAACGTCAAACACTTAATTTTCATCAATTCAATAATTCCTTTTCAATTTACGTCCCCCTTGTAAATTGCACCTATGGCGTCACCTCTGTGAGCAGTGTGTGTCTGTGTGTAGTTGATTTATAATTACAATAGAAGCATGAATGGAAAAACAATGTGCTGTTTTTCCATCAACAGAAGAAGTTCAAGAGAGGCTCGATCGAGCTGAGCCGCATCCGATGTGCCGAGATCGTGAAGAACGTCGGAGGAATCATCCCCTGCCACAACAAATACCCCTTTCAGGTACAAACAGTAGCGGTTCTTGACCATTTTATATAAAGGGGCCAAGCTGGGGCCACATTCGATTTCAGAGGTAAGGACTACTAGCCAGTCAGGAGCAGAGTACGAGGGTCCTGACAGTACCTAGGTAAGGACTACTAGCCAGTCAGAAGCAGAGTATGAGGGCCCTGACAGTACCTAGGTAAGGACTACTAGCCAGTCAGAAGCAGAGTATGAGGGTCCTGACAGTACCTAGGTAAGGACTACTAGCCAGTCAGAAGCAGAGTATGAGGGCCCTGACAGTACCTAGGTAAGGACTACTAGCCAGTCAGAAGCAGAGTATGAGGGCCCTGACAGTACCTAGGTAAGGACTACTAGCCAGTCAGAAGCAGAGTATGAGGGTCCTGACAGTACCTAGGTAAGGACTACTAGCCAGTCAGAAGCAGAGTATGAGGGCCCTGACAGTACCTAGGTAAGGACTACTAGCCAGTCAGAAGCAGAGTATGAGGACCCTGACAGTACCTAGGTAAGGACTACTAGCCAGTCAGAAGCAGAGTATGAGGGCCCTGACAGTACCTAGGTAAGGACTACTAGCCAGTCAGAAGCAGAGTATGAGGACCCTGACAGTACCTAGGTAAGGACTACTAGCCAGTCAGAAGCAGAGTATGAGGACCCTGACAGTACCTAGGTAAGGACTACTAGCCAGTCAGAAGCAGAGTATGAGGGCCCTGACAGTACCTAGGTAAGGACTACTAGCCAGTCAGAAGCAGAGTATGAGGGCCCTGACAGTACCTAGGTAAGGACTACTAGCCAGTCAGAAGCAGAGTATGAGGGCCCTGACAGTACCTAGGTAAGGACTACTAGCCAGTCAGAAGCAGAGTATGAGGGCCCTGACAGTACCTAGGTAAGGACTACTAGCCAGTCAGAAGCAGAGTATGAGGACCCTGACAGTACCTAGGTAAGGACTACTAGCCAGTCAGAAGCAGAGTATGAGGGCCCTGACAGTACCTAGGTAAGGACTACTAGCCAGTCAGAAGCAGAGTATGAGGGCCCTGACAGTACCTAGGTAAGGACTACTAGCCAGTCAGGAGCAGAGTATGAGGGCCCTGACAGTACCTAGGTAAGGACTACTAGCCAGTCAGGAGCAGAGTATGAGGGCGTGCTAACTATGAGTTGCTGGCATGTCTCTTTGGGGGGGGATGGGGGAGGACTTTGGGCTTTTTCACTTTGTAAACCTATAACATGCACACAAAAGATAAATAACCCAATAAAGGAAAGGGAGAAAGCCTAAAAGTGTAATATGAGCACTTTAAACTGTAATATGCCCCAAATGTCTTTACTAAAATGCCGTCAGTGTTCCCTAACTAGCTTGTGTGTGTGTGTGTGTGTGTGTGTGTGCAGGTGGTGTACGATACCAACACTCTCTACGTGTTCGCTCCGACTCACGACAGCAGAAGCCTCTGGGTCCGGAGCCTCAAAGAGGGTCAGTCCCTATTCTAGTCTACTCTTGGTATAGCGATTGAAACAGCAGAGCAGCGTATACAGATGTAGAATGATAGATCACATCCAGTATATGCAGAGGTGGGTAGTAACGAGTTACATTTACTTGAGTAAGTTTTTGAAAAAATTGTACTTCTAGGAGTAGTTTTAAATCACTGTAATTGTACTTGTACTTGTACTTGAGTAGATTAGTGAAGAAGAAGCTGTACTCTTACTCCGTTACATCAGGCTACAATGAGCTCCTTACTTTTGTTTTTACCTCTTTGGTATTCTACGCGTCATCGTTAGACAGGTTAGACAGGACAGGTTAGCTTTACAGTCGTAGCAAAACAAAGATGTCAGAATCAACCGTCGCCAAGGCAACGCAGACCAAGAGGAACCCCTCCCCCCCCCCGGCCTCATAGTGAAAGCATGGTTACCTTTTAGTAAAGTGGTAACAGCAGCTACATTGTGCTGCGTTTAGTGTCGACCAAAACAATCGGACATGTGAGCGTTCAACAACTCAACATCTAACCTGAGGAAACATGTAGCAGTCATTTTTGTTTTTGCTGTGGAGAGGTGGATGTTTGTCTTTTACACGTTTTGAACATTTCCTATATATATAGTATCTATCCAAATTTGATGTTTAAGTCTCTTCACTTAAGCTATTTTGTAATTAATAAATTAATTTAAATTTATTCTATTGATTGGATGAACTATAATTTGCCTAAAGATGATTATTTTGTTTCATATTTTTTCATCAAGCACTTTTTTACTCTTACTCAAGTAATTATTTGGATGACTACTTTTACTTTTACTTGAGTTATATTATTCTGAAGTAACAGTACTTTTACTTGAGTACAATTTTTGGCTACTCTACCCACCTCTGAGTATATAGTTGCTGCTGCAAAGATGTTTTTTTCACACTTTAAAACCACACGTGAACCTGGTCTTCACCCATGAGGCCAAGTTTCCTGCAGTGCCCACTGTTTCCTCTCTGACTGTGTTCCTGTAGGTGACGTTTCACCTGAGACAAGGTGGCTAAGCGAGATCAGGTTTCCGCTTTAAAGGGATAGTTTGGACATTTCTTGAAATGAAATTCAGTAAAACTGAATCAAAAACACTTGAAAACTTTCAAGCTCAGATCTTGGACACAACCTTGTAACTTTCTACTCTGAGTCTGTCCACTCTGAGCCAAGCACAAATCTAAAATGTGCATAAAAACAGGGATGCAGTCACCAAAAAACAAAAGTATGCGTAAGCACGTGTACGCTAGTCTGGCTATCACCAGACCAAGCCGAGCTCAGTAGATTTGAGATTGAGTGTTGGTCTGGGGAGTTTGCTCTGCATTTTCTCTGCAACGGGCATAGTTCAAATGACTCTGTACGCAAATGGAAAGTCCTTCAACCAATCAGACCAACGATCCGGGTGACGTAGAAGCGACAGGTTCATACTGTAATTGTATTTTGCGGTTGTACCAGAATAGGTTTCCATGGTTTCATTTTCAAAACAAATCACCATATTTTTGTTGTACAGCACATTGCTGCAGGTCCTGTTTTCAGCCTGTGTGTTTAGGTCTCTGGTTTAGCTCCAGAGTGAGACATCTCACTAGTTTTAGCTCTAGCTCCAGAGTGAGACATCTCACTAGTTTTAGCTCCAGAGTGAGACATCTCACTAGTTTCAGGTCTCAGAGTGAGACATCTCACTAGTTTTAGCTCCAGAGTGAGACATCTCACTAGTTTCAGGTCCAGAGTGAGACATCTCTCTAGTTTTATCTCCAGAGTGAGACATCTCCCTTCTATCCTATCTTTGTTGGGAGCTGCACATGCTCAGTAGCTCGGTAAGATCCATCAGCTAGATAACTCTTTCTCCAGCTTTGGTCAGTCCAAGGCAGGATCAGCTGGGAGACTTCTTCTAGACCAGGGACACTTGTGGAATACCTGCACAACAGGGACAGGAAGTAGAACAGGGACAGGAAGTAGTTCTTTTAGAGATTCTGGTCCACTAGTGGCTGTTGGAGCAGTGTTTTCCATTGAGAACAAGCTAGCATGCTACGGTTAGCCACCTCGTCTCTAGTGACGTAGAAAGCCGTGCAGATGTTGAACAGCTCACCCGGAGACTGAAGACAGAGGACACTCAGAAACCGGATCTCACTCAAAACACCAGGGATGGTTATTATCCAGGTGTATGTGTGCGGAAGCACCGGAGACACAAAATAACCCAAAAAACGTTATTTTTTTTCATAAGATGGGCACTTTAAAGGGTACAATGCAAACAGAATTAGCTTTTAGCTAATTCGGTCGTACTTTTAATGGTGCAAATTTGTCAAAATACAAGACAAGTAACTGCTTAAATTCAGATTATAGGCCACGCATAACTCAACATCCCTCAAATTTTAATGGAAAGACATTAAATTAAGCTTCTTGGTGTCTTTTTAACTCATATAGCAGCTCTCACAATGCCATTTTCGGACACAGCTGTTTTACAACGATGTGCCTACAGGTGTTTCTGCAAAAATCAATTAATGCAGCTTTAAAGACTTTTGGGAAATGAGAATACTCTCTGAACTGAACTTCAATTGGAAAGCATGGACACAAAAGAGGTGTCACACCTGCTCTTAAAGAAACCATGCTCTTCATTTCCATCATGCTTTACATTTTTGTTTTGCTGGATAACAATTAAAGGAATGTTGATCTAACCTCTTTACATTCATGTACAAAAGTGATTTATGTATTTAACTTTTATAACCTTATATTTCAACTTTGAGCCACACAAAGGAAGATTTGTTTTTTGTCTTCCCGTCAACCATCACTTTTTCTGACATTTTTGTCACTTTTTCAATGTTATGGGTGCTTTTTCTGATGTTTTTTCCAAAGTTATTTGATATTTGCAATGTTGATATTTTCATCTTATTTCGAAGGGCCAATTTTTTGTGATGAAAAAACTGAAAATGGGTCAAATTTGACCCGAGGACAACATGAGGGTTAAATGTCACTGAAATGATACTCAGGTTACACTTTACTTGAAGGTATCTACATGTCACTCTTATGACAGCACGCAGGCTCAGTGGTTAGCACTTCTGGGTTTCCTCCCACCATAAAGACATGCATGCTGGGTAACTAGGACTACAGTTGAAAATTAGCCGACTGGCTAACACTGGTGCATTTACAGATATGTTGATTAATGAGATAGATAGATAGATAGATAGATAGATAGATAGATAGATAGATAGATAGATAGATAGATAGATAGAGAACAGGGAATAAGTTATAGGATGTAAGATGTAGCTGTTATGACCATAGTCCAGGTTGTGTATGAGGGCTAATATATTTTTTCATTTCATATATTTATTATACAGGAAAGTTAGAAAAAGTAACATTACATTACAATATAAAAACGGGCCTGACTCAGTTTAAAAACTGTTTTTTAGCAGGTTCCTGTTCTGCAGAAACATAAAACATGGTTACAGCATGTCGGGACAGACATTAATACAAGAAATCAATATAGAAAAAATATATTTTGAAATATAGCCAATAAGAAAGTTGTACAGCAGACCAGTGATATGATGAAATGTGCATTGTCCTAATAAAATGAATCAATCTTATGTAGATACCTTCAACTGAAGTGCTACCGATACTTCTTCCAGACAACTTCAGATACTTTCTGTCTGCAGATATCACAGTTATAACATAAGATAACCTTGTCCAGTCTAGGTTAGTTTTAAATGTGCTCCATAAACAAATTGACTTGACTTGCAGAGATCAAAGACAACCCCGTGATCTCGGCGAAGTTTCACCCCCAGCTGTGGCAGGAAGGGGCGTGGCTCTGCTGTCGCCAGGCGGAAAAACAGGCTCCGGGCTGCGAGGAGTACAACCTGTTTGGAGACAGTAAGAAACCTCTCATCACTCAGCTGTCTGTGTTAGTTTAAAGGTGCAACCCGCATTTCATACACCCCCCCTATGTTAAATTCCAATAGAGGCAGGCAGGTTTTTATTATTAAAGGTCAGTTATTTCATGGATAGGGGGGTGTATACTTATGCCCCCTGTATTTTAACATAGGGGGGTGTATACTTATGCCCCATGTATTTTAACATAGGGGGGTGTATACTTATGCCCCCTGTATTTTAACATAGGGGGGTGTATACTTATGCTCCCTGTATTTTAACATAAGGGGGTGTATACTTATGCCCCTGTATTTTAACATAGAGGGGTGTATACTTATGCTCCCTGTATTTTAACATAGGGGGGTGTATACTTATGCCCCCTGTATTTTAACATAGGGGGGTGTATACTTATGCCCCCTGTATTTTAACATAGGGGGGTGTATACTTATGCCCCTGTATTTTAACATAAGGGGGTGTATACTTATGCCCCCTGTATTTTAACATAGGGGGTGTATACTTATGCCCCTGTATTTTAACATAAGGGGGTGTATACTTATGCCCCTGTATTTTAACATAGAGGGGTGTATACTTATGCCCCTGTATTTTAACATAGAGGGGTGTATACTTATGCCCCATGTATTTTAACATAGGGGGGTGTATACTTATGCCCCTGTATTTTAACATAGGGGGGTGTATACTTATGCCCCTGTATTTTAACATAGGGGGGTGTATACTTATGCCCCCTGTATTTTAACATAGGGGGGTGTATACTTATGCCCCCTGTATTTTAACATAGGGGGGTGTATACTTATGCCCCTGTATTTTAACATAAGGGGGTGTATACTTATGCCCCCTGTATTTTAACATAGGGGGTGTATACTTATGCCCCTGTATTTTAACATAAGGGGGTGTATACTTATGCCCCTGTATTTTAACATAGAGGGGTGTATACTTATGCCCCTATACTTATTCCCCTGTATTTTAACATAGGGGGGTGTATACTTATGCCCCCTGTATTTTAACATAGGGGGTGTATACTTATGCCCCTGTATTTTAACATAGGGGGGTGTATACTTATTCCCCTGTATTTTAACATAGGGGGTGTATACTTATGCCCCCTGTATTTTAACATAGGGGGTGTATACTTATGCCCCTGTATTTTAACATAGGGGGGTGTATACTTATGCCCCTGTATTTTAACATAGGGGGGTGTATACTTATGCCCCTGTATTTTAACATAGGGGGGTGTATACTTATGCCCCCTGTATTTTAACATAGGGGGGTGTATACTTATGCCCCATGTATTTTAACATAGGGGGGTGTATACTTATGCCCCCTGTATTTTAACATAGGGGGGTGTATACTTATGCTCCCTGTATTTTAACATAGGGGGGTGTATACTTATGCCCCTGTATTTTAACATAGGGGGGTGTATACTTATGCCCCCTGTATTTTAACATAGGGGGGTGTATACTTATGCCCCTGTATTTTAACATAAGGGGGTGTATACTTATGCCCCCTGTATTTTAACATAGGGGGTGTATACTTATGCCCCTGTATTTTAACATAGGGGGGTGTATACTTATGCCCCTGTATTTTAACATAGGGGGGTGTATACTTATGCCCCCTGTATTTTAAGGAAGAACATTTATTTATTTATGATACATTATTCATTCACAAAGAAAAGTGGTGTCCTTAAAGGTCGGATTTTCCTAATTTTTTTGAATTAAGGCATTAAGATCAATTTCCAAAAGATGTTTTTTTATTCCTCTTTTTAATCAACTTTAACACGGGGGTGTGAACTTATTCTAGCCGCTGTAGATTTGTAGGCTAACGCTGGACACGACAGTCGTCCTAACAGTGAATGTGTTTCAGATTCTACACTGCACACTGTAGTACATTCACACACATTTACTACCAATGAAGCCACTTTACATTACTGCTGAGTAGAAATGAAAGTAACCAAGTACCCAAATACCCCAAGTACTACCCAGTACTTCATGCCCGTACAGGTTTAACCGCTTTACTTTTTCAGTTCCTGCTTTTTAACCACATGTATCCAAATGCTGGAACAACGGGTTACTTATTATAAATACCAGGCTGTACAACAAATAGTTTCCATTCAAAGCACAAGAGTTGGTTGCTTTAACTGAAAGTATATACACACCAGTTTGACTTCAGCGCTCCCAGGACCCAAAAATACTCTTTATACATTAATGCCTTTATGATTTAAAATGCATAAAATGCCATTTCACTGCATTCAGCTAGATTCAACGTACTTTCAAATAAGTACTTAAAGTTCTTATGACACTCAAATTGATTAAATTGAATGTAAACATCCTGGATTTAAATTTGGTGGATCTTTTCCATTATTGTGTAACTTTTTTTTAATAAAGTAAAACTTATTAATATGTCTAATGTTAAGTTAGATGTACCTTAAAAGGTGCCCTGCCACACTAACCTGTTTTTCCTTGTATGTTTTGAAATATGTCAGGTATTTACAGTGGCTTGAATAAGTTTACACACCCAGGCTAAAGTTGATTAAAAAGAGGAATAAAAAAATATCTTTTGGAAGTTGATCTTAATGCCTTAATTCAAAAAAATTAGGAAAATTCAACCTTTAAGGACACCGATTTTCTTTGTAAATGAACCCCTACTCTCAAGGGTGTTCAGCGCCAAAATCTCCAACCAGGACGCTGCTATCCAGCAGCGATATCACATCTGAGGCCCCCGGGTAAATTGCTAAGCCCCGCCCACTCCCAGCCAGCCAATAGAAAGAAGGGACTGCTAATGTGACTACTAATGAGCTCCCTGCTCACAACAACATTTACTAAATGCAGAAGAAATGCAGGAATTCACAATCAGGGACGTTGGATTTAAGCCGTTAAGCTGATTCTTTAACTGACTAGCTGCAGAGCTGCAATATGTTTGACGTATTGCTCATGTTGCAGATCAGCCAGAGGTCAGCAGAGGTCACAGAGGTCACAGAGGTCAGAGAGAGCTGACAGCAGAGATGACGTTTTTAACTTTCTGCTTGGTTTACGATTTCTCTTCCTCTTTTCTAGTTTCCAGAAAACCTTTACCCCCGATTCCTGGTGAGGTGTGTAACAAGAGGGTAACCACCAACCACACACACACACACACACACACGCACATACACACACACACACACACACGCACATACACACACACACACGCACATACACACATACACACACACACACACACACACACACACACAAGCATGCATATATGCACACACAGATAAACACTAACACATACATAAGCACACACAGAGATGCGCACACACACATACGTGCGTACACAGAGTAACACACACATACGCACACACACACACACACACACACACAGAGACAGACACACACACACACCCACTTACACACGCACACACAGAAACACACACATACGTGCACACACACAGACACACACTTACGCATGCACGCACACACACACACACACACACACAAGCATGCATATATGCACACACAGATAAACACAAACACATACATACGCACACACAGAGATGCACACACACATACGTCCGTACACACAGTAACACACACTTGCGCACGCACACACACAAACACACATACGTGCACACACACAAACGCACACACACACACAAGCATGCATATATGCACACACACTCATACGTGCACACACACAGACACACACTTACGCACGCACACACACAAACACACACATACGTGCACACACACAAACGCACACACAAAGACGCGCACACACACACACACACACACACACACACACAGACAGACTTTGACCATTTCCTCTTGGTCTCACAGCAGCGGCGGCCCCCTCCTCCTGTCCCTCAGCCCGCTGATGATGATGATGATGACGACGATGATGGTGGCGAGGAGGAGGAGGAAGTGGTGGTGGCGCTGTACGACTTCCAGGGCACCGAGCCGCACGACCTGAGTCTGGTCAAAGGAGCCCAGTACGTCATCCTGGATAAGGGGGACGTCAACTGGTACAAGGCGCGCAACACGTACAGGTGAGTGCCAACGCTGTGATATGGAACATATCGCCATTAAAATGGCTGAAAACAACTCAAACTATATGTTGTATATCAGGGGTCTTCAACGTTTTCCAGGCCAAGGACCCCCAAACTGATGGCGAGATGGAGCGGGGACCCCCTAATTATATATATTGTATAAAATTGTGTTATATCAAGCTGGTCCTATAGTGCCATGTGTAAATGTACCTTGTTATTGTGCATTCAATACTAAGATACTCATATAATACACAGGTTCATATATTCATGTTTTTATTTTAAGCCGCTAGCATAATAAGAATGGGCTCTCGGCCAATCACAGGGAACCTGACAGAGCCAGCGTGTCACATACGGCCTCGTGATTGGCAGAGCAGCAATAGGGGCGGGAAGCCTTTGAGTTTGCTTTTTTTTAACTTCTTAACTTTTATTCTCTTTTAGTTCGTTCTTATTTGTTCACTATATGGGGGGGAATATAAAAAAAGTCTAATCCACCAAAACTTTCGCGACCCCCATGCAGTACCTCCGCGGACCCCCTAGGGGTCACGGACCCCCTGTTGAAGACCCCTGTTGTATATGTTTTTAAGCTGTGTACTTAAATGATCCCAAATGAAAAATATGGCTCCGTGTTTTGTCCACAACTCAAAGATTATTTATACATATATCATATATATATGGTTGTTTTTTTATAGTTTACTGTCACAGAGAGAAGAAGCTAAGAAACTAGAAGATATTCCCATGTTACCAGCTGGCATCAGGGACATTTTGTTGTTATTTATGAATTTCTTATGCCACGTTTCTTTGTTTTTAACTCTATATTTTAACCGGATTCTGATCTGATATCTGATATTTTTAAAAACACACACACACGCACACGTGCACGCACACACACACACACACACACACACACACAAAAGAAAGCTCTCTTAAAGGAGCCGCAACACCATTTTACAACAGCATCCTAACCTGTTTCCTTGTGTGTTTCCAGCATCCTAACCTGTTTCCTTGTGTGTGTGTTTCCAGCATCCTAACCTGTTTCCTTGTGTGTGTGTTTCCAGCATCCTAACCTGTTTCCTTGTGTGTGTGTTTCTGACATCCTAACCTGTTTCCTTGTGTGTGTGTTTCCAGCATCCTAACCTGTTTCCTTGTGTGTTTCTGACATCCTAACCTGTTTCCTTGTGTGTGTGTTTCTGACATCCTAACCTGTTTCCTTGTGTGTTTCTGACATCCTAACCTGTTTCCTTGTGTGTGTGTTTCCAGCATCCTAACCTGTTTCCTTGTGTGTTTCCAGCATCCTAACCTGTTTCCTTGTGTGTTTCCAGCATCCTAACCTGTTTCCTTGTGTGTGTGTTTCTGACATCCTAACCTGTTTCCTTGTGTGTTTCCAGCATCCTAACCTGTTTCCTTGTGTGTTTCCAGCATCCTAACCTGTTTCCTTGTGTGTTTCCAGCATCCTAACCTGTTTCCTTGAGTGTGTGTTTCCAGCATCCTAACCTGTTTCCTTGTGTGTTTCCAGCATCCTAACTTGTTTCCTTGTGTGTTTCTGACATCCTAACCTGTTTCCTTGTGTGTGTGTTTCCAGCATCCTAACCTGTTTCCTTGAGTGTGTGTTTCCAGCATCCTAACCTGTTTCCTTGTGTGTTTCCAGCATCCTAACCTGTTTCCTTGAGTGTGTGTTTCCAGCATCCTAACCTGTTTCCTTGTGTGTTTCCAGCATCCTAACCTGTTTCCTTGTGTGTTTCTGACATCCTAACCTGTTTCCTTGTGTGTGTGTTTCCAGCATCCTAACCTGTTTCCTTGTGTGTTTCTGACATCCTAACCTGTTTCCTTGAGTGTGTGTTTCCAGCATCCTAACCTGTTTCCTTGAGTGTGTGTTTCCAGCATCCTAACCTGTTTCCTTGTGTGTGTGTTTCCAGCATCCTAACCTGTTTCCTTGTGTGTTTCTGACATCCTAACCTGTTTCCTTGAGTGTGTGTTTCCAGCATCCTAACCTGTTTCCTTGAGTGTGTGTTTCCAGCATCCTAACCTGTTTCCTTGTGTGTGTGTTTCCAGCATCCTAACCTGTTTCCTTGTGTGTTTCCAGCATCCTAACCTGTTTCCTTGTGTGTGTGTTTCCAGCATCCTAACCTGTTTCCTTGTGTGTTTCCAGCATCCTAACCTGTTTCCTTGTGTGTTTCCAGCATCCTAACCTGTTTCCTTGTCTGTTTTCGGTGACTGGTGTGTGTTTCCCAGCGAGGAAGGCTACATCCCAAGTAACTACATAACAGAGAAGAAATCCGGAAACCTGCAGCAGTTTGTGTGAGTTTGTTAATCATTGGTCACGATAAAGTTACAGCACTTTAACAGCAGATATAACAGTGAATAATACAAATAAACAGTTTTTACATCTGTCTCTTAACAGCTCAAGCAGGAAGCAGAGGAAGTGTCTTTACACTAAAAGATCATTTTAATGCAGATATGATTATTATTGATGTATTTTTATCCCTCTGTTCTAGTTGGTACAGTAAACAAGTGAACAGGAACAAAGCAGAGGAGCTGCTGAAGAAAGAGGTGAGATCCCTCTTCACTTCCATATTCCCTCCTTGTGTATTTACTTCTTTGGTTATTTTTCTTCACTGTTCTTTTTCCATTTTTCCACATATTTATCTTCCCTCTTTGACTTCCTCTCAGTTATTGGACACACTATTGCTGTTTTCTTTTATTTATTTATGTCGTCCTATGGTGCAAAACTACCCGAAACAAAGCAGAAAAGACCAAACCGCGCCTTTGAATGACCCGATGGCCTCGAGATTAAAGGTTAAAGTCTGGCCAAAGACCCGTTTCCTCAATTTCCTTCTTCTTTTCCAGTTAACTCTCTACGAAAGACTTAAAATGCCCCTAACATACTCTAAAGCGCCCACATTCTGCTCATTTTCAGGTTAATAATTGTATTTTGAGGTTATACCAGAATAGGTTACCATGGTTTTATTTTCACAAAAACATATTTTTGTTTTACTGCAATTGAATTTAATTCAATTTATAGTATCTATTCATAACAAGAGTTATCTCGAGACACTTTACAGATAGAGCAGGTCTAGACCACTCTATAATTTACAGATAGAGCAGGTCTAGACCACTCTATAATTTACAGATAGAGCAGGTCTAGACCGCTCTATAATTTACAGATAGAGCAGGTCTAGACCGCTCTATAATTTACAGGTAGAGCAGGTCTAGACCACACTCTATAATTTACAGATGGAGCAGGTCTAGACCGCTCTATAATTTACAGGTAGAGCAGGTCTAGACCGCTCTATAATTTACAGATAGAGCAGGTCTAGAGCGCTCTATAATTTACAGATAGAGCAGGTCTAGACCGCTCTATAATTTACAGATAGAGCAGGTCTAGACCGCTCTATAATTTACAGATAGAGCAGGTCTAGACCGCTCTATAATTTACAGATAGAGCAGGTCTAGACCGCTCTATAATTTACAGATAGAGCAGGTCTAGACCGCTCTATAATTTACAGGTAGAGCAGGTCTAGACCGCTCTATAATTTACAGATAGAGCAGGTCTAGACCGCTCTATAATTTACAGATAGAGCAGGTCTAGACCACTCTATAATTTACAGATAGAGCGGGTCTAGACCCCTCTATAATTTACAGATAGAGCGGGTCTAGACCACTCTATAATTTGTCAGATAGAGCAGGTCTAGACCGCTCTATAATTTACAGGTAGAGCAGGTCTAGACCGCTCTATAATTTACAGATAAAGCAGGTCTAGACCGCTCTATAATTTACAGATAGAGCAGGTCTAGACCGCTCTATAATTTACAGATGGAGCAGGTCTAGACCTCTCTATAATTTACAGATAGAGCAGGTCTAGACCGCTCTATAATTTACAGATAGAGCAGGTCTAGACCGCTCTATAATTTACAGATAGAGCAGGTCTAGACCGCTCTATAATTTACAGATAGAGCAGGTCTAGACCGCTCTATAATTTACAGATAGAGCAGGTCTAGACTGCTCTATAATTTACAGATAGAGCAGGTCTAGACCGCTCTATAATTTACAGATAGAGCAGGTCTAGACCGCTCTATAATTTACAGATAGAGTAGGTCTAGACCGCTCTATAATTTACAGGTAGAGCAGGTCTAGACCGCTCTATAATTTACAGGTCTAGACCGCTCTATAATTTACAGGTAGAGCAGGTCTAGACCGCTCTATAATTTACAGGTAGAGCAGGTCTAGACCGCTCTATAATTTACAGGTAGAGCAGGTCTAGACCTCTCAAGAATTTACAAGGACCCAACAGTTCTAGTAGTTTCCTCCAGAGCAAACAACAGTGCGACAGTGGCGAGTAAAAACTTCCTTTTAGGCCGAAACCTGGGACAGACCTAGACCCAGACCCAGGCCCAGGCCCAGACCCAGGCCCAGGCCCAGGCCCAGGCCCAGGCCCAGGCCCAGACCCAGGCCTAGACCCAGGCCCAGACCCAGACCCAGGCTCTTGGTAGGCGGTGTCTGACGACCGGTTGGGGTTAGAATGAAGAGTGGCAATAACAGTCCCAAAAATAGTAGTTTGTAGTAGTTCTTTGTAGTAGTTCATGGCATAGCAGGGCACTGTGCGGCGTTACAAGGCACAGCAGTACGTAGCAGGACGTAGCAGGACGTAGCAGGGCATTGCACAGCGTAGCAGGACGTAGCAGGACGTAGCAGGACGTAGCAGGGCACAGCAGGGCGTAGCAGGACGTAGCAGGGCACAGCAGGACGTAGCAGGACCTAGCAGGACATAGCAGGACGTAGCAGGGCACAGCAGAGCGTAGCAGGACGTAGCAGGATGTATCAGGACGTAGCAGGACGTAGCAGGACGTAGCAGGACGAAGCAGGGCATAGCAGGACGTAGCAGGACGTAGCAGGGTACAGCAGAGCGTAGCAGGACGTAGCAGGACATAGCAGAGCGTAGCAGGATGTAGCAGGACGTAGCAGGATGTAGCAGGACGTAGCAGGGTACAGCAGAGCGTAGCAGGACGTAGCAGGACATAGCAGAGCGTAGCAGGATGTAGCAGGACGTAGCAGGATGTAGCAGGACGTAGCAGGATGTAGCAGGACGTAGCAGGACGTAGCAGGGCACAGCAGCGCGTAGCAGGACGTTGCAGGACGTAGCAGGGCGTAACAGGACGTAGCAGGACGTAGCAGGGCACAGCAAAGCGTAGCAGGATGTAGCAGGACGTAGCAGGATGTATCAGGACGTAGCAGGACGTAGCAGGACGTAGCAGGACGAAGCAGGGCATAGCAGGACGTAGCAGGACGTAGCAGGACGTAGCAGGGTACAGCAGAGCGTAGCAGGACGTAGCAGGACATAGCAGAGCGTAGCAGGATGTAGCAGGACGTAGCAGGATGTATCAGGACGTAGCAGGACGTAGCAGGACGTAGCAGGATGTATCAGGACGTAGCAGGACATAGCAGGACGTAGCAGGATGTAGCAGGACGTAGCAGGGTACAGCAGAGCGTAGCAGGACGTAGCAGGACATAGCAGAGCGTAGCAGGATGTAGCAGGACGTAGCAAGATGTATCAGGACGTAGCAGGACGTAGCAGGACGTAGCAGGGCATAGCAGGACGTAGCAGGACGTAGCAGGACGTAGCAGGACGTAGCAGGACGTAGCAGGGCATCGCAAGACATGTAGCGGGACCATGGCGACAGCTGCTACCATGATTTTGGAGCCTCCCTGATCCGAGGAAACATGCTGGGGGAAAAACAACATAAGGACTCCGGGGAATGACTCCCCAGAGCTAGGTTAGTAACTAGGTTAGTAACTAGGTTAGTAACTAGGTTAGTAACTAGGTTAGTAACAAGCATTTCTGGGACATGGATGCACACAAAATGGGAAGATAGAAAGATAGAGGAGAGAGGACCTCAGTGTGTCAAAGGAAGTCCCCCAGCTGTCTAAAACTATTACTGCACATTGCTGAAGATCTTTTCTCACCACAGTCATTCTGATGTTAACTGGTCTTGTTTTGACATCCGTGTGGACGGGGTCGTCTCACTGTGTCATGAAAGTTCGTTTCACCGTTTGAATAAAGCTGCAAATGAGCTGAAATCCTCAGACTCGTCATGTTTGAAGTCTTCATCATCGTCTCCTGATCTCAACCCTATATCTCTGCTGTAGTTCCAGCCTGTGTGTGTGTGTGTGTGTGTGTGTGTGTGTGTGTGTGTGTGTCGCCCCCTGCAGGACAAAGAAGGCGCCTTCATTGTCAGAGACTCCAGCACTCCAGGAACCTACACCGTCTCTCTCTACGCCAAGTCCGCCGCCGGGTACAGAGAGTTTATGTTATATCTTTAAGTTGTTGTTTTTTAACCTTCCTGTTGTCCTCATGTTGTCCCCATGTTGTCCTCATGTTGTCCTCATGTTGCCCTCATGTTGTCTTCATGTTGTCCTCATGTTGTCCCCATGTTGTCCTCATGTTGTCCTCATGTTGTCTTCGTGTTGTCCTCATGTTGTCCTCATGTTGTCCTCATGTTGTCCTCATGTTGTCTTCGTGTTGTCCTCATGTTGTCCCCATGTTGTCCTCATGTTGTCCTTATGTTGTCTTCATGTTGTCCTCATGTTGCCCTCATGTTGTCCTCATGTTGTCCCCATGTTGTTCTCATGTTGTCTTCATGTTGTCCTCATGTTGCCCTCATGTTGTCCCCATGTTGTTCTCATGTTGTCTTCATGTTGTCCTCATGTTGCCCTCATGTTGTCCTCATGTTGCCCTCATGTTGCCCTCATGTTGTCCTCGTGTTTCCCTCATATTGTCCCCATGTTGTCCTCATGTTGTCCTCATGTTGTCCTCATGTTGTCCCCATGTTGTCCTCATGTTGTCCTCATGTTGTCCTCATGTTGTCCTATATCAATGTTCTTTTTAACTCCCCAAAATAACATGATTGATTCCACCCAACGCTCTTTGCCAAGTACAAATCTCTACTTTCATTAATTTTGGGGCGTCTTATTCAATTTTATAGCATTGTAAAACAAATTGAAGTGTTTTTGAAATAGTATTGAGTAAAAGTTGACATATTCCAGTCTGTGATTATCATCAACATCCATTCCTTTAATTTTAGTCTAAATAATTCCTAATTTCTGCTTTTCTAACTCAAACATTAGGTATAATTTCCTATAAATGAGGTCTATTGACCATAAATTCCAAAAATAACTGTAAAACTAAAGTTAATAAGTTAGTGTTACGTAGTGTTGAAAACGTCAAAAAGTGGCAAACATTGAAAAAAAGCGACAAAACTGATGAAAAAAGGGACAAAAACAAGTCAACAAACATCAGTTTTTTAAAAATTGATAAAAAGCGTCAACAGAAGTGTTGTTTTTCAGTTTTGACGGGAAGACAACACGAGGGTTAATATATATATATTTTTTTCCTGTAATGTTTTTGTATGTTTTAAAACTTCATTTTTAAATTTTTACATGATTTTTGTGTAATAACGGAGCTGGGAAGTCACGTTGTTGTGATGTTGTTGTGATGTTGTTGTTGTTGTTGTTGTTGTGGTGTTTGCAGGGAGGGAAGTGCAGCTTTAAAACATTACCACATCAAGACCAAGGGCTCGCCGCCTCAGTTTTACCTGGCTGAGAAACACCTGTTCAGCTCCATCCCCGACCTGATCGAGTACCACAAACACAACGCCGCAGGTGAACTATTTTGACAAAATGTAACATTTTGCTGTGTTTCTTTAATCTTTTAATCTGAAAGTATATGAAATGTCCTCAGGTTATTGGTGAATGTGCTTGTTCGTTTTCTTCAACATTTTGTACGCTAAACTAGAGCCCGACCGATAAAGGATTTTTAAGGCCGATATACAGTATATAGAAATATTTGGTTATTTAAAAATCCGATATATCGGCAGATATATTTTTTTGAATAATCAAGAAATGCGCACAGATTTCCCTAACATTAGTTATTTGTAGTTATTTATGAGTTCTCATTAAAATAATATGATAATGATATGTTTTATTGTCACAACAGAACATCAAAATATATTAAAGTTCTGATAAATAAAATGTAGAAAAATACAAACTTAAGATATGAAACTTAAAGTCCTTTGAACAAAAATACATTAATAAAAAAATAATCAGGGATGTTGTAGAGCGTCCTCTGGTGGACAGACTATGCAACGCCAACACTAACAGGGACGTTGTAGAGCGTCCTCTGGTGGACAGACATTGCAACGCCATCACTAACAGGGACGTTGTAGAGCGTCCTCTGGTGGACAGACTATTGCAACGCCATCACTAACAGGGACGTTGTAGAGCGTCCTCTGGTGGACAGACTATGCAACGCCAACACTAACAGGGACGTTGTAGAGCGTCCTCTGGTGGACAGACTATTGCAACGCCATCACTAACAGGGACGTTGTAGAGCGTCCTCTGGTGGACAGACTATTGCAACGCCATCACTAACAGGGACGTTGTAGAGCGTCTTCTGGTGGACAGACTATGCAACGCCATCACTAACAGGGACGTTGTAGAGCGTCCTCTGGTGGACAGACTACGCAACGCCATCACTAACAGGGACGTTGTAGAGCGTCCTCTGGTGGACAGACTATGCAACGCCATCACTAACAGGGACGTTGTAGAGCGTCCTCTGGTGGACAGACTATGCAACGCCACCACTAACAGGGACGTTGTAGAGCGTCCTCTGGTGGACAGACTATGCAACGCCACCACTAACAGGGACGTTGTAGAGCGTCCTCTGGTGGACAGACTAAGCAACGCCATCACTAACAGGGACGTTGTAGAGCGTCCTCTGGTGGACAGACTAAGCAACGCCATCACTAACAGGGACGTTGTAGAGCGTCCTCTGGTGGACAGACTATGCAACGCCATCACTAACAGGGACGTTGTAGAGCGTCCTCTGGTGGACAGACTATGCAACGCCATCACTAACAGGGACGTTGTAGAGCGTCCTCTGGTGGACAGACTATGCAACGCCATCACTAACAGGGACGTTGTAGAGCGTCCTCTGGTGGACAGACTATGCAACGCCACCACTAACAGGGACGTTGTAGAGCGTCCTCTGGTGGACAGACTAAGCAACGCCATCACTAACAGGGACGTTGTAGAGCGTCCTCTGGTGGACAGACTAAGCAACGCCATCACTAACAGGGACGTTGTAGAGCGTCCTCTGGTGGACAGACTATGCAACGCCATCACTAACAGGGACGTTGTAGAGCGTCCTCTGGTGGACAGACTATGCAACGCCATCACTAACAGGGACGTTGTAGAGCATCCTCTGGTGGACAGACCATGCAACGCCACCACTAACAGGGACGTTGTAGAGCGTCCTCTGGTGGACAGACTAAGCAACGCCATCACTAACAGGGACGTTGTAGAGCGTCCTCTGGTGGACAGACTAAGCAACGCCATCACTAACAGGGACGTTGTAGAGCGTCCTCTGGTGGACAGACATTGCAACGCCATCACTAACAGGGACGTTGTAGAGCGTCCTCTGGTGGACAGACTATGCAACGCCATCACTAACAGGGACGTTGTAGAGCGTCCTCTGGTGGACAGACTACGCAACGCCATCACTAACAGGGACGTTGTAGAGCGTCCTCTGGTGGACAGACTATGCAACGCCATCACTAACAGGGACGTTGTAGAGCGTCCTCTGGTGGACAGACTATGCAACGCCACCACTAACAGGGACGTTGTAGAGCGTCCTCTGGTGGACAGACTAAGCAACGCCATCACTAACAGGGACGTTGTAGAGCGTCCTCTGGTGGACAGACTAAGCAACGCCATCACTAACAGGGACGTTGTAGAGCGTCCTCTGGTGGACAGACTATGCAACGCCATCACTAACAGGGACGTTGTAGAGCGTCCTCTGGTGGACAGACTATGCAACGCCATCACTAACAGGGACGTTGTAGAGCGTCCTCTGGTGGACAGACTATGCAACGCCATCACTAACAGGGACGTTGTAGAGCGTCCTCTGGTGGACAGACTATGCAACGCCATCACTAACAGGGACGTTGTAGAGCGTCCTCTGGTGGACAGACTATGCAACGCCACCACTAACAGGGACGTTGTAGAGCGTCCTCTGGTGGACAGACTAAGCAACGCCATCACTAACAGGGACGTTGTAGAGCGTCCTCTGGTGGACAGACTAAGCAACGCCATCACTAACAGGGACGTTGTAGAGCGTCCTCTGGTGGACAGACTATGCAACGCCATCACTAACAGGGACGTTGTAGAGCGTCCTCTGGTGGACAGACCATGTAACCCATAACAACCCAGAGCGTTTTCTTTCTTTCTTGATGGTTCCTTCTTTGAGATTCCTTTTCCATTCCTCAGCTTTGACATCTGCTTCCATGCACCCTGTGGACTACGTGTGTCAACATGTCTCCGTCTCCTTTCTCTATAACTCAGGTCTGGTTGCCAGGTTGCGGTATCCTGTAGGGAAACACGACAAGTCGGCTCCGTCCACCGCCGGCTTCAGCTACGGTGAGTCCAGAGTCAGAGTACTTCTTCTGGTCTCCTTGAGGAGAAACTGGTTTTGGACACTGAGTAACTTACTTTGCTGCAAGAGGTACAGACACAACAACAAGCACAGGGTTAAAAACAGTTAAAGGACAAATGTACAGTCAACATAAGATTATCCTTCCTTTAATATTAGTCTAAATAAGTCAAAATTTCTGCTTTTGTAACTCAAGAATTAGGTATAATTTTCTATAAATGAGGTTTATAGACCATTAATTCCAAAAATAAGTGTAAGAGTAAGAGTGTAAGAATTGGTGTTAGTGGTGTTTATACATGGTAGTGAAAAGAAACGTAGGAAAACCCAATTTTTTTTTAAAAGTGCCAAAAGCTTTAACCCTCATGTTGTCCTCATGTTGTCCTCATGTTGCCCTCATGTTGTCCTCATGTTGTCCTCATGATGTCCTCATTTAGTCTCAATAATTCCTAATTTCTGCTTTTCTAACTCAAACATTAGGTATAATTTCCTATAAATGAGGTTTATTGGCCATAAATTCCAAAAATAACTGTAAAACTAAAGTTAATAAGTTATAAGAAAACATCAAAAAAGTGTCAAGTGTTGAAAAAAAGGGACAAAAACATGAGAAAAAGTGTTGATTTTCAATTTTGATGGGAAGATGACACAAGGGTTAAAGTGTTGATTTTTCAGTTTTCAACCGGCGTGGTTGAATGGAGGACAACACAAGGGTTAAACAACCTGCATCCTCTCTTCTGTCCCTCGTCCTCTCTTCTGTCCCTCGTCCTCTCTTCTGTCCCTCGTCCTCTCTTCTGTCCCTCGTCCTCTCTCCTGTCCCTCGTCCTCTCTCCTGTCCCTCGTCCTCTCTCCTGTCCCTCGTCCTCTCTCCTGTCCCTCGTCCTCTCTCCTGTCCCTCGTCCTCTCTTCTGTTCCTCATCCTCTCTCCTGTCCCTCGTCCTCTCTTCTGTCCCTCGTCCTCTCTTCTGTCCCTCGTCCTCTCTTCTGTCCCTCATCCTCTCTCCTGTCCCTCGTCCTCTCTCCTGTCCCTCGTCCTCTCTTCTGTCCCTCATCCTCTCTCCTGTCCCTCGTCCTCTCTTCTGTCCCTCGTCCTCTCTTCTGTCCCTCGTCCTCTCTTCTGTCCCTCATCCTCTCTTCTGTCCCTCGTCCTCTCTTCTGTCCCTCGTCCTCTCTTCTGTCCCTTATCCTCTCTTCTGTCCCTCATCCTCTCTCCTGTCCCTCGTCCTCTCTCCTGTCCCTTATCCTCTCTTCTGTCCCTCGTCCTCTCTCCTGTCCCTCGTCCTCTCTCCTGTCCCTCATCCTCTCTTCTGTCCCTCGTCCTGTCTTCTGTCCCTCGTCCTCTCCCTGGTCTCCTCCGTCCAGAGAAGTGGGAGATCGACCCCAGTGAGCTGACGTTCATGAAGGAGCTCGGCAGCGGCCAGTTCGGTCTGGTGAGGCTCGGCAAGTGGAGGGCTCAGCACCGAGTGGCCATCAAGGCCATCAGAGAGGGGGCCATGTACGAGGAGGACTTCATCGAGGAGGCTAAAGTCATGATGTAAGGGGGGGGGGGCAGAAATAAATATGCAAATTAAAAAGAGGGCAAAAATCAAGCAATCCAATAAGCATCAAACAATTAAGACAGAAAAGCAAAGGAACAATAAAACAATAGTGACAGTTATTAAGTTAACCCTCATGTTGTCCTCATGTTGTCCTCATGTTGTCCCCATGTTGTCTTCATGTTGTCCTCATGTTGTCCTCATGTTGTCTTCATGTTGTCCTCATGTTGTCTTCATGTTGTCCTCATGTTGCCCTCATGTTGTCCTCATGTTGCCCTCATGTTGTCCTCATGTTGCCCTCATGTTGTCCTCATGTTGCCCCCATGTTGCCCTCATGTTGTCTTCATGTTGCCCTCATGTTGCCCCTATCATCTACCCCTGACGTCTGCTGCCCTCTAGTGGAGACGAGTAAACACTACAACAACATGCAGCAATCCTCCTCTCCTCTCCTATATCATGTTGTCCTATATCAATGTTCTTTTTAATTCCCCAAAATAACATGATTGATTCCACCCAACGCTCTTTGCCAAGTACAAATCTCTACTTTCATTAATTTTGGGGCGTCTTATTCAATTTTATAGCATTGTAAAACAAATGGAAGTGTTTTTGAAATCAGTATTGAGTAAAAGTTGACCTATATTGCCAGTCTGTGATTATCATCAACATCCATTCCTTTAATTTTAGTCTTCAATAATTGCCTAATTTCTGTCTTTTCTAACTCAAACATTAGGTATAATTTGCCTATAAATGAGGTTTATGTGACCATCAAATTCAAAAAAATAACTATAAAACTAAAGTCTAATAAGTTAGTGTCTACTTAGTGTTAAACCTCAAAAAAAGGTGACAAACATTGAAAAAAGGGACAAAAACTACAAGAAAAAGTGCAACAAACATCGATAGAAAGCGTCTATACCAAAAATGTGTCATTTTGAATTTTGACGGGAAGACGATATTGTCTGTATATCTATTTTCTAAATAACACCAGATTTTGTGCTAATTGAGAGTGTTAAATACAGAATGCTTGTTGGCGCCTAAGAACTGGGAATAAGTAAGTAAGTAATTGTTGAGAAGTTTTAGGAGTACACCGGCATTCAATGTCTTGCGTCCTTCGTCTTCAGGAGACTGTCCCACCCTAACCTGGTGCAGCTGTACGGCGTGTGCAGCCAGCAGAGGCCCATTTACATCGTCACCGAGTTCATGGAGAACGGCTGCCTGCTGGACTTCCTCCGGCAGCGGCGGGGCAGCTTCAGCCCGGGGTCCTTGCTGAGCATCTGCCTGGACGTCGGCGAGGGCATGGAGCACCTGGAGGCCAACGGCTTCATCCACAGAGACCTGGTAGCGTATGCACCTTACTCTGAGAGTCCAGTCCGGGTTCGGGTTTCTCCATCCTGACTGGATCCTGTGCCCACGTGTGTGTGTGTGTGTGTGTGTGTGTGTGTGTCTGTGTTTCCAGCATCCTAACCTGTGTGTGTGTGTGTGTGTGTGTGTGTGTGTGTGTGTCTGTGTTTCCAGCATCCTAACCTGTGTGTGTGTGTGTGTGTGTGTCTGTGTGTGTGTTTCCAGTATCCTAACCTGTTTCCTTGTGTGTGTGTGTGTGTGTGTGTGTTGCCAGCATCCTAACCTGTTTCCTTGTGTGTGTGTGTGTGTGTGTGTTGCCAGTATCCTAACCTGTTTTCTTGTGTGTGTGTGTGTGTGTTGCCAGCATCCTAACCTGTGTGTGTGTGTGTTTCCAGTATCCTAACCTGTTTCCTTGTGTGTGTGTGTGTGTGTGTGTGTGTGTTGCCAGCATCCTAACCTGTGTGTGTGTGTTTCCAGCATCCTAACCTGTGTGTGTTTCCAGCATCCTAACCTGTGTGTGTGTGTGTGTGTGTGTGTGTTGCCAGCATCCTAACCTGTGTGTGTGTGTTTCCAGCATCCTAACCTGTGTGTGTGTGTGTTGCCAGCATCCTAACCTGTGTGTGTGTGTGTGTGTGTGTGTGTTGTTTCCAGTATCCTAACCTGTTTCCTTGTGTGTGTGTGTGTGTCCAACATCCTAACCTGTGTGTGTGTGTGTGTGTGTGTGTGTGTGTGTGTTGCCAGCATCCTAACCTGTGTGTGTGTGTGTGTGTGTGTGTTTCCAGCATCCTAACCTGTGTGTGTGTGTTGCCAGCATCCTAACCTGTGTGTGTGTGTGTGTGTGTGTGTTTCCAGCATCCTAACCTAATCACAGCAAACGTAGAACTGCTGAATCCAATAAGACTTCTTCCTGTTTCCTTCTCCTCTCTCCATCTCCTCTCTCCTCTCTCCATCTCCTCTCTCCTCTCTCCACCTCCTCTCTTCATCTCCTCTCTCCTCTCTCCATCTCCTCTCTTCACCTCCTCCCTCTTCTCTTCATCTCCTCTCTCCTCTCTTCATCTTCTCTCTCCTCTCTCCATCTCCTCTCTTCATCTCCTTTCTCCTCTCTTCATCTCCTCTCTCCTCTCTCCACCTCCTGTCTCCTCTCTTCATCTCCTCTCTCCTCTCTCCATCTCCTCTCTCCACCTCCTGTCTCCTCTCTCCACCTCCTCTCTTCATCTCCTCTCTCCTCTCTCCTCTCTCCTCTCTCCATCTCCTCCTCTCTTCATCTCCTCTCTCCTCTCTCCACCTCCTCTGCAGGCTGCCAGAAACTGTCTGGTGAACGACTCCCTGGTGGTGAAGGTGTCCGACTTCGGCATGGCCAGGTACAAACTTAACCTGTCCTCCTTTATCTAGACCAGTGTTTCCAAGGAATGGATGTTGATGATAACCACAGACTGGAATATGTCAACTTTTACTCAATACTATTTCAAAAACACTTCCATTTGTTTTACAATGCTATAAAATTGAATAAGACGCCCCAAAATTAATGAAAGTAGAGATTTGTACTTGGCAAAGAGCGTTGTGTGGAATCAATCATGTTATTTTGGGTGATTAAAAAGAACACTGATATAGGACAACATGAGTCCATTTTTACTGTATTGACATTACAGAAGTCTCTCGTTAGCATCTTGTATGCTACTTGTCTCTAAGTGACGCATGCGCAACTTAAATCTGCACTCGAACACCCTTCACCCCAGTAATGTGCCACCACATCCAAGAAAATGGTTGAAATGTGAAAGAGCAACAATGGCTAAAAAACCAACTCTGAATCACTCAATTCTCATTGGCTGCCAAGGTGGCAGGTGTATTGGGAGTTTTACCCGCCAATGGCGAAATTCACCCGCATTTGGCGCGTGGTCAGGTGTTAATTTGTCACATTTAAATGTTGTTGTGTGTTTTGTAGGTACGTGTTAGACGACCAGTACACCAGCTCGTCCGGAGCCAAGTTTCCAGTGAAGTGGTCGCCTCCTGAAGTCTTTAACTTCTGCAAATACAGCAGCAAGTCGGACGTCTGGTCCTTTGGTACGCGCTTGTTGATAATACTGACATCAATAACTCATCGAGTATGAGCACCACACCTCCATAAACCACTTTTTTGTTCATTTTACAACTTATTTGCAACTTGAAACAGGGCTGTAGTACTCGAGTCCGGTCTTGGACTCGAGTCCGGACTCTTTTTCTGTGGACTCGGACTTGTCTCGGTCTCGGCCACTGGTCTTGCCCAATATGGCTTTTGGTCTTGACCGAGTCCAGGTGTCTTTATTATGTTGATAATAATATTGGAGGGAAAGGGAAACCCAAAATGATTGTCTTGATACTGTCATGCATAAGACTTTCTTTTCTGTCTTGGACTCGGTCTTGACTCGGACTCAAACCTCTTTGGACTCGGTTTTGACTCGGACTCAAACCTTTTTGGACTCGGTCTTGACTTGGTCTCGACTAGTCCTGGTCTTGGACTTGTCTTGGACTCAACTTGACTCAAACTCGAACCTCTTTGGACTTGGTCTTGACTCGGACTCAAACCTCTTTGCACTCGGTCTTGACTCGGACTCAAACCTTTTTGGACTTGGTCTTGTCTGGGACTCGACTAGTCCTGGTCTTGGACTTGTCTTGGACTCGACTTGACTCGAACTCGAACCTCTTTGGACTTGGTCTTGACTCGGACTCAAACCTCTTTGCACTCAGTCTTGACTTGGACTCAAACCTTTTTGGACTCGGTCTTGTCTGTGACTCGACTAGTCCTGGTCTTGGACTTGTCTTGGACTCGGCTTGACTCGGACTCAAACCTCTTTGCACTTGGTCTTGACTCGGACTCAAACCTTTTTAGACTCGGTCTTGTCTGTGACTCGACTAGTCCTGGTCTTGGACTTGTCTTGGACTCGGCTTGACTCAGACTCAAACCTCTTTGCACTCGGTCTTGACTTGGACTCAAACCTTTTTGGACTCGGTCTTGTCTGTGACTCGACTAGTCCTGGTCTTGGACTTGTCTTGGACTTGGCTTGACTCGGACTCAAACCTCTTTGCACTTGGTCTTGACTCGGACTCAAACCTTTTTAGACTCGGTCTTGTCTGTGACTCGACTAGTCCTGGTCTTGGACTTGTCTTGGACTCGGCTTGACTCAGACTCAAACCTCTTTGCACTCGGTCTTGACTTGGACTCAAACCTTTTTGGACTCGGTCTTGTCTGTGACTCAACTAGTCCTGGTCTTGGACTTGTCTTGGACTCAACTTGACTCAAACTCGAACCTCTTTGGACTTGGTCTTGACTCGGACTCAAACCTTTTTGGACTCGGTCTTGACTTGGTCTCGACTAGTCCTGGTCTTGGACTTGTCTTGGACTCAACTTGACTCGAACCTCTTTGGACTTGGTCTTGACTCGGACTCAAACCTTTTTGGACTCGGTCTTGACTTGGTCTCGACTAGTCCTGGTCTTGGACTTGTCTTGGACTCAACTTGACTCGAACCTCTTTGGACTTGGTCTTGACTCGGACTCAAACCTTTTTGGACTCGGTCTTGACTTGGTCTCGACTAGTCCTGGTCTTGGACTTGTCTTGGACTCGACTTGACTCAAACTCGAACCTCTTTGGACTTGGTCTTGACTCGGACTCAAACCTTTTTGGACTTAGGCTTGTCTGTGACTCAACTAGTCCTGGTCTTGGACTTGTCTTGGACTCAACTTGACTCGAACTCGAACCTCTTTGGACTTGGTCTTGACTCGGACTCAAACCTTTTTGGACTCGGTCTTTTCTGTGACTCGACTAGTCCTGGTCTTGGACTTGTCTTGGACTTGACTCAAACTCGAACCTCTTTGGACTTGGTCTTGACTCGGACTCAAACCTTTTTGGACTCGGTCTTGACTTGGTCTCGACTAGTCCTGGTCTTGGACTTGTCTTGGACTCGACTCAAACTCGAACCTCTTTGGACTTGGTCTTGACTCGGACTCAAACCTTTTTGGACTCGGTCTTTTCTGTGACTCGACTAGTCCTGGTCTTGGACTTGTCTTGGACTCGACTATGGTGGTCTTGACTACAGCCCTGACTTTAAACTTGCAACTACGCTCAAAAGTTTTAACATTAACGCTCCCGACTTAATTGATTGTGTCGTTTGTGTCTCCAGGTGTGTTGATGTGGGAGGTTTTCACTGAGGGTCGCATGCCGTTCGAACAGAGTCAGAACCACGAGGTGGTAACCTTGGTTACCCAGGGTCACCGCCTCTACAGGCCCAAAATGGCCACGCCCGCCATCTATGACATCATGCAGATCAGCTGGCACGAGGTGAGAACCGTGAGAAACAACTGTGTTTTTATTGTAAATGCGCTGTGTGAAGTGCTGTTAATCATGGCGGCCAATCATGTTCGGGCAGTAATAATCAATACATTTTAGGTTCACTAAAAAGTTCATTTTAGTGTCCAGTTGACATGAAATTTGAATTTATTTAACTCTTGTGTTGTCTTCCCGTCAAAATTTAAAATCAACAATTTTTATCGATGTTTTTAACTTTTTCTTAGATTTTTGGCCCTTATTTCAACACTATGTAACACTAACTTATTAACTTTAGTTTTACAGTTATTTTAGTAATTTATGGTCAATAGACCTCATTTATAGGAAATTATACCTAATGTTTGAGTTAGAAAAGCAGAAATTAGGAATTATTGAGACTAAAATTAAAGGAATGGATGTTGATGATAATCACAGACTGGAATATGTCAACTTTTACTCAATACTATTTCAAAAACACTTCCATTTGTTTTACAATGCTATAAAATTGAATAAGACGCCCCAAAATTAATGAAAGTAGAGATTTGTACTTGACAAAGAGCGTTGGGTGGAATCAATCATGTTATTTTGGGGAATTAAAAAGAACATTGATATAGGACAACATGAGGACAACATGAGGACAACATGGGGACAACATGAGGACAACATGAGGACAACATGAGGGTTAAGCTGAAAAATAATTGATGCGATTCGATCCATTGATAACAAAAATTCTTCCTCCTCAGTTTCTAAACAAATCTATCCATCACACTATTTACTAAATCCATGGATCTGGCCAGAATGGTAATTGCTAATAATGCATGAACGTGTTGAAAGGCATGATTGTATGGAGAATTATTGATGGCAGATATTTTCTTGTTAGTTCCACATCTGCCCATGGAAAGGCGCCTTGCTCAAGAGCACCTTGTCTTTAACTTCTGCAAATACAGCAGCAAGTCGGACGTCTGGTCCTTTGGTACGCGCTTATTGATAATACTGACATCAATAACTCATCGAGTATGAGCACCACATCTCCATAAACCACTTTTTAGTTCATTTTACAACTTATTTGCAACTTGAAACTTGCAACTATGTTCGAAAGAGAACTGGAAACGCTTGAAAGTTTTAACATTAACGCTCCCGACTTACACTGTCAAAAAAAGAGGTACAATACAGGTCCATTTTTGTTCCCTAAGGTACAAACTTAGCAAATGTTCCCTTAAAAGCACAAAAATGTATCTTGAAAGGTACAACTATGCAACTTTAAGGTACATTTATGCAACTTTAAGGTACATTTCTGCACCTTTAAGGTACATTTCTGCACCTTTAAGGTACATTTCTGCACCTTTAAGGTACATTTCTGCACCTTTAAGGTACATTTATGCAACTTTAAGGTACATTTCTACACCTTTAAGGTACATTTATGCAACTTTAAGGTACATTTCTGCACCTTTAAGGTACATTTATGCAACTTTAAGGTACATTTCTGCAACTTTAAGGTACATTTCTGCACCTTTAAGGTACATTTATGCAACTTTAATGTACATTTCTACACCTTTAAGGTACATTTATGCAACTTTAAGGTACATTTCTGCACCTTTAAGGTACATTTATGCAACTTTAAGGTACATTTCTGCACCTTTAAGGTACATTTATGCAACTTTAAGGTACATTTCTGCAACTTTAAGGTACATTTCTGCACCTTTAAGGTACATTTATGCAACTTTAAGGTACATTTCTGCACCTTTAAGGTACATTTATGCAACTTTAAGGTACATTTCTGCACCTTCCATTGTACAGTGTGGACTTTCTGAGGTGTAAGGTACATATTTGTACCTTTTAAGGTACATTATTGATCCTTTAAGGTATAATATTGTCCCTTAGAAGGTACAAACAGGCAGGGCTGTAGTCAAGACCACCTTAGAGACCTCCTTGGCAGTGCCCGGGAGATGAACCGGCATCTCTCCAGCTACCAGTCCACCACCATACTGTGGTCTGTATGGGTTGCGGTTCAGGGACAGCGTTGAATACGTAATTTATGACTTTTGTTGTGTTTCAGAGGCCGGAGGAGCGTCCGTCGTTCTGCCAGCTCTGCCTGATGATCTCCGACGCTCTCGAGGGTGACACCCCTCCCCCAAACTGATCACCTGACCAATCGGCTGCCTCGGCCATGTTGGCGCCTCAAACCCCGGCCCCGTGGAAACCCGCCGTTCCTTCTCCGGTGTCTTGGCAGTTTCTGCCTAACGTACAGCACAACAACCTGGAGAACATGATGTAATGGTTTCTCACAGCGTCCGGAACGGACCAATCGGATGGAGAGAATGGACCAATCACACCAGCTGGAGTCCACTCATCCACCAATCACGTTTGCTTATCCAATCAAGTCACCGGCACAGCTCACAACCCCCGAAGCTGCGTCCACTTCACACACTGCTGCTCGTGTCGGGTTGTTTTTCGGACGCCGGTTCCTGGTTTTGAAGACGAGTCCGACACATGAATGGACGGCGACGTCGAAAACACACAACGAGCTCTTATTTAACGAAATATCAGCTCATTAATCTTTAAAACAATACCTCTAAGTAGGGCTGTAGTCAAGACCACCTTTGTCGAGTCCAAGACAAGTGCAAGACCAGGACTAGTCGAGTCCAAGTCAAGACCGAGTCCAAAAAGGTTAGAGTCCAAGTCAAGACCAAGTTCAAAGAGGTTCGAGTCCGAGTCGAGTCCAAGACAAATTCAAGACCAGGACTAGTTGAGTCCAAGACAAGACCGAGTCCAGGAGAGAACAAAAGGTCTTATGCATGACAGTATCAAGACAATCATTTTGGGTTTCACTTTCCCTCCAATATTATCATCAACATAATAAAGACACCTGGACTCGGTCGAGACCAAAAGCCATATTGGGCAAGACCAGTGGCCGAGACAGAGACAAGTCCGAGCCCAAATACTAGCGAGTCCGAGACAAGTCAGAGTCCAGACTCGAGACCGTTTTTCTATGGTCTCGGACTTGTACTACAGCCCTGCCTCTAAGTCGGACGTTAGGCTAATGGCGTTACCCACTGCTAGCACCAGCTGGACCTCCTGTTTCCGTTGTAGATTTAGTACCGCCTCATGCGTGAGTCAAGCGTGGCTGGTCGTCATAGTGACAGTGACGCCGCCGGAAACTATCCGTGACCCACAGACTCTTAGTCTTAATGAGACGATTCAGTGAAGAATTAAGTTGTCGAACTTTGTCCAAATGAAAGAATAAATTATCTCAAATCCCCACTTTGTGTAGAAATGGAGCAAAAACTGCTCGGTATCGTACTTGGATTCTCTCCGACCAATCAGCAGTCTGCAGTGATTAGTGACCATTCTCTCCGACCAATCAGCAGTCTGCAGTGATTAGAGACGATTCTCTCCGACCAATCAGCAGTCTGCAGTGATTAGAGACGATTCTCTCCGACCAATCAGCAGTCTGCAGTGATTAGAGAGGATTCTCTCCGGCCAATCAGCAGTCTGCAGTGATTAGAGACGATTCTCTCCGACCAATCAGCAGTCTGCAGTGATTAGAGACGATTCTCTCCGACCAATCAGCAGTCTGCAGTGATTAGAGAGGATTCTCTCCGACCAATCAGCAGTCTGCAGTGATTAGAGAGGATTCTCTCCGGCCAATCAGCAGTCTGCAGTGATTAGAGAGGATTCTCTCCGGCCAATCAGCAGTCTGCAGTGATTAGAGAGGATTCTCTCCGGCCAATCAGCAGTCTGCAGTGATTAGTGAGGATTCTCTCCGGCCAATCAGCAGTCTGCAGTGATTAGAGAGGATTCTCTCCGACCAATCAGCAGTCTGCAGTGATTAGTGACCATTCTCTCCGACCAATCAGCAGTCTGCAGTGATTAGTGACCATTCTCTCCGGCCAATCAGCAGTCTGCAGTGATTAGTGACAATTCTTTCTGACAAATCAGCAGTCTGCAGTGATTAGTGACCATTCTAATTGACCAATCAGCAGTCTGCAGTGATTAGAGAGGATTCTCTCCGACCAATCAGCAGTCTGCAGTGATTAGAGAGGATTCTCTCCGACCAATCAGCAGTCTGCAGGTTTTCACGCCACCTTTTGGTATCATCTCAGCTCGCTTGTTATCTCGATGGAGGTAGTAAAGTACATAAAGTTCATCTTGGCAGCTCCAGGGACTTTCTTTCATAAATTAAAAAATGACGAGTCGAGTCGATACCACGCAGTGGAAAAAACGCCATAAGTGCTTTAGTCCTGATCTGCCAACGTTAACGAGAACGGTATCAGATAAGAAAAGGATATCAAGCCACAAACACACAACATGAAGGACTCGGCTGTGTGAATAGTTCCTGTAACATTTAAGGAACGACCTCTGTGTCCGTGACTTGTTTTATTCCAGTTGTGACAAATGTATCTGCAGTGCAAATCTGTTTTCACCTTACTCCCATTACATCCTGCACAATAATAATAAAAGCACTGTAGTGTGAAAGTAAATGATTGGGGTGTCATTAAATGTTTGTTAAAAGCTTAAAGTGCCCATATTATGAAAAAAACATCACTTTTTTGGGGGGATTTGGGGGGTTATTTTGTGTCTCTGGTGCTTCCACACGCACACACACTCGGCTTTCTACGTCACTAGCCCGAGACGAGGTGGCTAACCGTAGCATGCTAGCTCGTTCTCAATGGAAAACACTTCTACAACACACACTAGTTGACCATAATCTCCAAAAGGACTACTTCCTGTCCCTGTTGTGCAGGTATTCCACAAGTGAAAATTGATAATAGAACACTGAAAATTGTAGGAGAAAAAAAGGTCAAAAACATTGGGAAAAAGTGACAAAAACAAGGGGAAAAAATAACATAAACATCGGAAAAAGGGTTTGCGTCTTTCAACACGCGACCTGCTTGAAAGATGAACACAAAATGAATGCGTCATTGTACCCAGCACTTCTGGAAATGCACTTCTGAATGCGTCTCTGTCCGCAGCTCATTTTATTTTATCTGAATTTTATAGGCCTTCATGACCATAGGTGAGGGTAGGAACGAAAATTGCCCGGTAGATCGAGAGCTTTGCCTTCTGGCTCAGCTCCCTTTTCGTCACAACGGTCATGAAGGCTGGGTCATGACCGAAAGAACGAGATCCAGGGTACAAGCGGCCGAAATGGGTTTCCTCAGGAGGGGGGCTGGCGTCTCCCTTAGAGATAGGGTGAGAAGCTCAGTCCTCCGAGAGGAGCTCGGAGTTGAGCCGCTGCTCCTTTGCGTCTAAAGGAGCCAGTTGAGGTGGTTCGGGCATCTGGTAAGGATGCCTCTTGGGCGCCTCCCTAGGGAGGTGGTCCAGGCATGTCCAGCTGGGAGGAGGCCTCGGGGAAGACCCAGGACTAGGTGGAGAGATTATATCTCCAACCTGGCCTGGGAACGCCTCGGGATCCCCCAGTCGAAGCTGGTTGATGTGGCTCGGGAAAGGGAAGTTTGGGGTCCCCTGCTGGAGCTGCTGCCCCCGCGACCCGACTCCGGATAAGCGGATGAAGATGGATGGATGGATGGATGAATTTTATAGGGATTTCAACCCAAAGTCAGTCTACGTCTGCAATCGGGACTTGTGTCACTTTAGTCCAGACAGGTGAAACCACTCCTCCGCTGAAACTAACACTCACACCTCCTTCCCACAGTCTGAGTTAAATACTAACCTGGATCCTGTTTCAGCAGATCTCACGAAGCTCTCATCTAAAAGGCAAGTTCTTCTTGGTTCTTCTTCTTGGTTCTCACTTTTTCAAAAATACTCAGTTTCCCGAGAGCTTAAGGTGTCTCGTTGTGTCTCAATGGAGACGAGGTGCAAAATCCAGAGAGTATACATGTGTGAACATGAAGCTCAGTGGTTGAAAAGAGGACAAATGGGAGAACACATATTACTGATAGTCAGAGATGGGATGTAACCAAGTACAAATACTTTGTTACTGAACTCACATAGATTTTTCAGGTATTTTTACTTTACTATTTATTTTTGTGGCGACTTTTTACTTCTACTCCTTATATTTTAACACAAATATCGGTACTTTCTACTCCTTACATTTTACAAAATTGGCTCGTTGCTTGCGTAGTTTTGTACCAAAGATTGAGAGAAAAGAGGAAGAGACTTGCTGTCCAGAGGATAACCAGCTGAGATTGTACATTACAATGTACTTTAAGTACATTTCCAAGCCTGTACTTCTTTACTCAAGTAAAAGTAACAAAGTTAAATTAGTACTTCTACTTTTACCAGTATTGAACATATGTGTCAGTGGCTTGTTGATCTTTACATTGTTAGTTTCCTATCCTGGGGTGTGTGTGTGTTTTGTGTGTTTTGAGGACAATATGAGGACAACATGAGGACAACATGGGGACAACATGAGGACAACATGGGGACAATATGAGGACAACATGAGGGCAACATGAGGACAACATGAGGACAACATGGGGACAACATGAGGACAACATGAGGACAACATGAGGGCAACATGAGGACAACATGAGGACAACATGAGGACAACATGAGGACAACATGAGGGCAACATGAGGACAACATGAAGACAACATGAGGGCAACATGGGGACAACATGAAGACAACATGAGGGCAACATGGGGACAACATGAAGACAACATGAGGGCAACATGAGGGCAGCGGTCCGTCCCGGTGTTGCGGCTGGCGTGTGGCGGTCCGCCCTGGTGTTGTCTATCTATATCATCTATATTGTCTAAATTGTTGTCTAAATTGTCTATATCGACCTTTTACCTCCGTTGCCCAGGGACCACAGATGTAATTTAGCCATATGGTGCATGGTCCCTGACACATAAACTAATAAAATAATAATAAACTATATTGTTTTTGTTCTCCCGTCCACCCGATGACACCCAGCGTTGACGATGACGACGGCGAACGCGTGGTTTCCCCTCGCTGCCTCCCTCCTCCTGTCCATCGGCCCCACGGCGGCTGAAGTGGTGACGTCGTTGTCGGACTGCGACCAGTTTCTCCTCGAGGGAAGTCCGCCACAGGTCCCGGGCATCTTGGAGGGCGGGAGGATCCTGAACCAGAACCGATACAAAGCCATTTGCCAGACGTTTGAGAACGAGAGACGGTTTGTGACCCTCTACGACACCGAGAACCGGATCCCGGTGTTTTCTGCTTACAAGTACAGAGGGGGGGTCGGAAAGAGACCCGCGAACGACTGGAAGATAGAGCCCCAGGTGGGTTCATCCAACAGGAGAACACTTCATGTTTGTTACTGTTTCAGCTGAAAAGTGGTGCATGTTTGGTTATTTAGTGCATGGGCGTAGTTTACGGGGGGTTACAACCCCCTAATAATCAATCTGACCAGTGCATCCCCCCAAAAACACCTATAATGATTTTTTTTATAATGATGTAATTTACCCTCATGTTGTCCCCATGTTGTCCTCATGTTGCCCTCATGTTGCCCTCATGTTGTCCTCATGTTGTCCTCATGTTGCCCTCATGTTGCCCTCATGTTGTCCCCATGTTGTCCTCGTGTTGTCCCCATGTTGTCTTCATGTTGTCCCCATGTTGTCCTCATGTTGTCCCCATGTTGTCTTCATGTTGTCCCCATGTTGCCCTCATGTTGTCTTCATGTTGCCCTCATGTTGTCTTCGTGTTGTCCCCATGTTGTCTTCATGTTGTCCCCATGTTGTCCCCATGTTGTCCTCATGTTGTCCTCATGTTGTCCTCGTGTTGACCTCATGTTGTCCCCATGTTGTCCTCATGTTGTCCCCATGTTGTCCCCATGTTGTCCTCATGTTGTCCCCATGTTGTCCCCATGTTGTCCTTATGGTGTCCTCATGTTGTCCCCATGTTGTCCTCATGTTGTCCCCATGTTGTCCTCATGTTGTCTTCAGTTAAGAAGTTAAGTTTTTTTTTAAAGTTAAGAAGTTAGTGTTACGTAGTGTTGAAAACGTAAAAAAAAAGTGAAACGTAGTGTTGCAAAAAAAAACATTGAAAAAAAGCATCAAAAGTGTTGAAAAAAAGGACAAAAACATTAGAAAAAGTAAAAACATGGATAAAAAGTGTCAAGAGTGTTGATTTTGTTGAAGTGTATAATGCTTATAATTTCAATTGGATGGATGGATGGATGGATGGATGGATGATGGATGGATAATAGATGGATGGATGGATGGATGGATAATGGATGGATGGATGGATTGATAATGGATGGAAAATGGATGGATGAATAGATGGTTGGATGGATGGATGATGTTTATATATAAGTGATAACATTTAAAAAAGCATCAAAAGTGTTGAAAAAAGGGAAAAAACATAAGGAAAAGTTATTAAAAAAGCAATAAAAAGCATCAACAAAAGTGTTGATTTTACATTTTGACCGGAAGACAACACAAGGGTTAAAACATTTGAATATATTTTTATATTATTTATTACACAGGGTATTCAAAAAGTTGAATTTAAGGTAAATTTTAACTTTTTTTGCTTTTCTTTTCTTTTCTTCAATAAATGCAACATCTTCCCAAAAGTCAATGAGTAATTGTGGCGATCAGTCGTGATTTCAATATTGACAATAAATGTGATTATGATTTTTTTTTCTATAGTCCTAATTTGGATTTTAACTCTCTCTTCCAGCTTGAGGACGAAGATGACAAGAACATGAAGCTCGGGGACAAAAACAAGACGTACGTCCACCAGGCCGGCAGCGTGGACTACCGGGGTAACAGAGCCTTCGACCGGGGCCACTTGTTCCCGAGCTCGCACGCGTTCAACGGGTCCGACAAAATGGCCACCTTCACCCTGACCAACACCGTGCCGCAGGCCGCCAGATTCAACCAGAGGAGCTGGAACCGGATGGAGACGTGCGTCAGGTGCGTCATGGAGAAGCACTGCAGGGGCAACAACGGCGTCCTCGAAGGCTTCGTGGTCACCGGGGCCCGGCCGAGCAGCAGCGACCTCCTCAAGAACCGGATCAACGTTCCCTCCATGCTCTGGTCGGCGTTCTGCTGCTACAGCGCCAACAGGAGGGCGTGGCTGGCGAGCGCGCACTGGGGCAACAATGTTGCCCCTGGCGACAGGTATCTGCAGACGAGGACTCTGGGAGATCTCCACGAGGAGCTGAGGCGCGATGGCGCTGGATTTAAAGTGTTTCCTGGGACGCAGTGTCCGCTCCACTCCACTGTCACTGAGTTTTACCCGGAGATTCAAAACTGCAATTGCCCCCCATCCGTGTTATCCACTTCTGCCCCTCGCACTTCAACTTCTGCCCCTCACAGTTCAACATATGCCCCCCACAGTTCAACTTCTGCCCATCACACTTCAACTTCTGCCCCTCGAACTTCAACTTCTACCCCTCATGGTTTAACATCTGCCCCTCACAGTTCAACTTCTGCCCATCACACTTCAACTTCTGCCCCTCACAGCTCAACTTCTGCCCCCCACAGTTCCACTTCTGCCGCTCACAGTTCAACATCTGCCCCTCCCTCTTCAAGCTCTGGCCCTCTAACTTTGGCCCTCTTACGTCAACTTCTGGCCCTCTTACTTTAACTTCTGCCCCTACACATCAACATCTGCTCCTCTTACTTCAATTTCTGCCCCTCACAGTTCAACGTCTGCCCCTCTAACTTTGGCCCTCTTACGTCAACTTCTGCCCCTCCCTCTTCAACTTCTGCCCCTCCCTCTTCAACTTCTGGCCCTCTAACTTTGGCCCTCTTACGTCAACTTCTGCCCCTCCCTCTTCAATTTCTGCCCCTCACAGTTCAACGTCTGCCCCTCTAACCTTGGCCCTCTTACGTCAACTTCTGCCCCTCCCTCTTCAACTTCTGCCCCTCCCTCTTCAACTTCTGGCCCTCTAACTTTGGCCCTCTTACGTCAACTTCTGCCCCTCCCTCTTCAATTTCTGCCCCTCACAGTTCAACGTCTGCCCCTCTAACTTTGGCCCTCTTACGTCAACTTCTGCCCCTCTTCTTTAACATCTGCCCCTCACACTTTTACGTCTTCCCACCTTCAACTTCTGCCCCTCACACTTCAACTTCTGCCCCTTGCTGGTTGCAAAATGTTGAACTTTTTTAAAAAATCTCGGCTTCTAACCCTTGTCTGGTATTCAGGTCAAATTGACCCATTTCAAATTTTTACAAGAAGAAAAATGGTACAAGTTACATGTTTTCTACCTGAAATCAGCGTCCTTACCTTATTTCCTGTGATAAACATGTATTCCTGACTCAGAACATTATTCTGGATATGACACTTATGTTGTTTCCATAGTGGATTTTTAACATGAATTATAACCTTATGACATAAAACTAACCCCACTTCCATGTTTAATTGTGTGCTAGTAGAGACTGATGCATTCCCTAAACATAGATGTTATCTCAGCTGTTGGAAATGGAGATAAAGACAATATTTGTTAATAGATTATAGAGTAACATTTATTTCAGAATTGTTTTTAAAACCCTGAATAAGTCCCGGGTCAGTTTGACCCGAGGGACCCGAGAGGGTCCAGGAAGGAGAAGACAACACAAGGGTTAATCTAAAATGTTGTGATTTGTCATGTTTGAAGAACTGCACTCTTGAATCTATTTTATTAAAACGTTTCTACATTTGCTTTGCAATTTATACATAATAAAATCAATTGAAATCATGTGGGGTTTTTTTTTAATACAAAATTGTATTGTTTTCAACAGACAGTACACCAAATGATTTAGTTAATTATATCTTTTTTTTCGAAGATCAGATCCTTGACAAGCTCACGGACGTCGGGGTAGCCGTCTCCGTCGGACAGGATCTTAGCGCGGACCTTCTGCGCGATGAGGTGCGGAGGAAGACGCATCTGCAGAGCCTCCTTCACCACCGGGGTGCTCATCATCAGGGCCTCCTCCAGCTGGTTGGTTTCCATGGGAACCTCCTCATCTTCCCTGGCACAGAACCACAATACGGTTGCTTATCCACTGCAAGTATTTTAAGGGCTGTATTGTTTGGACCCTATTTTCCAATGCGATGGTGTCTGAGTAACTAATGGCAACAAAAATGAAAATCTGTTGAGTAGTGAGCGAGAACGCTATAATGGACAGCTGCGAACCGACCGCTGTAACTTTATTGGACAAATGTGCATTGACAATTTCTGTCCACAAAAAGTGATGTTTTTTTACCACTGACGTTTTTAGATAATTATTCCAAGTGTCCGACTAAATAAGGGAAAGGATTCCTACAGATATAGTGTTTTGGGTTAAAGGTGCAGCAGGTAAGACTTATAAAACTATCTTTCCGTCATATTTTCTGAAGCCGACCCTATGTTCCAGTAGAACTACATGAAACAGGTCATAACCTACAGCCTGTACACACGCATTCATTCTCCCTTGTGGGGGGAGGGCCTTAGGAGACCGTTTTGGGCTTTAGCGGAAAGGGGGGAGGGACTGAGAAGTTGTTGATGTTCAAATTCTTTGGCTAAGTCCTGGATCTTCACAATCCTACCTCCTACACCTTTAACCCAGTAGTCAAAAAGTTAAAGGAAACCACTTCCTTACCCCTGTGTGGTACCTGAAGGACCACAGTGTCCCAACGAGCTCTGTTGCTTGGAACCCTACAGATGATGAAGCACAGAGAGGAATATTAGAACTTCTACCAGCTAAAAGCAATGTTAAGGATACTTAATGTGCAGTTCCTCAAATGGCCACTAGATGGTGATGGTGACTCTCATGAATCTGTTTTCCAACTGTGACACTATGGTTGCTTAATCAGCCTCACACCAACACATGGTTGTCAACTTCTCTATTTGATTCACCTCTCTGGAATTAAAAGTGAATTTCTCCTCCAGTTGTGAATGAATATGATCTGAATACCAGAGTCCTCTCACCGATAGAGTGAAGTCCAGAGTCTCTGGATGACCTCCCCATTTCATGGTGCCCTCATACGTTTGATTTGAAGCCATCAAGCTGCAGAAAAACTGCAGAAAACCAATCGACAAGAGTGTTACCTTAAAGTTCAAATGGCATCCCTAGTGAGCTGGTAACGCGCACGCACACACACACAAACACACACACACACGTCAGTATATACATACAAAATACTGTAGCTACAGTGAGGAAAATAAGTATTTGAACACCCTGCTATTTTGCAGGTTCTCCCACTTAGAAATCATGGAGGGGTCTGAAATTGTCATCGTAGGTGCATGTCCACTGTGAGAGACATAATCTAAAAAAAATATCCAGAAATCACAATGTATGATTTTTTAACTATTTATTTGTATGATACAGCTGCAAATAAGTATTTGAACACCTGTCTATCAGCTAGAATTCTGACCCTCAAAGACCTGTTAGTCTGCCTTCAAAATGTCCACCTCCACTCAATTTATTATCCTAAATTAGATGCACCTGTTTGAGGTCGTTAGCTGCATAAAGAAACCTGTCCACCCCATACAATCAGTAAGAATCCAACTACTAACATGGCCAAGACCAAAGAGCTGTCCAAAGACACTAGAGACTAAATTGTCCACCTCCACAAGGCTGGAAAGGGCTACAGGGACATGTCCAAGCAGCTTGGTGAAAAAAGGTCCACTGTTGGAGCAATCATTAGAAAATGGAAGAAGTTAAACATGACTGTCAATCTCCCTCGGACTGGGGCTCCATGCAAGATCTCACCTCGTGGGGTCTCAATGATCCTAAGAAAGGTGAGAAATCAGCCCAGAACTACACGGGAGGAGCTGGTCAAGGACCTGAAAAGAGCTGGGACCACCGTTTCCAAGGTTACTGTTGGTAATACACTAAGACGTCATGGTTTGAAATCATGCATGGCACGGAAGGTTCTCCTGCTTAAACCAGCACATGTCAAGGCCCGTCTTAAGTTTGCCAATGACCATTTGGATGAACCAGAGGAGTCATGGGAGAAAGTCATGTGGTCAGATGAGACCAAAATAGAACTTTTTGGTCATAATTCCACTAACCGTGTTTGGAGGAAGAAGAATGATGAGGACCATCCCAAGAACACCGTCCCTACTGTGAAGCATGGGGGGGTAGCATCATGCTTTGGGGGTGTTTTTCTGCACATGGGACAGGGCGACTGCACTGTATTAAGGAGAGGATGACCGGGGCCATGTATTGGGAGATTTTGGGGAACAACCTCCTTCCCTCAGTTAGAGCATTGAAGATGGGTCGAGGCTGGGTCTTCCAACATGACAATGACCCGAAGCACACAGCCAGGAGAACCAAGGAGGGCTCTGGAAGAAGCAGATCAAGGTTCTGGGGGGGCCTAGCCAGTCTCCAGACCTAAACCCAATAGAGAATCTTTGGAGGAAGCTCAAACTCCGTGTTTCTCAGCAACAGCCCAGAAACCTGACTGATCTAGAGAAGATCTGTGTGGAGGAGTGGGACAAAATCCCTTCTGCAGTGTGTCAAACCTGGTGAAAAACTACAGGAAACATTTGACCTCTGGAACTGCAAACAAAGGCTACTGTACCAAATATTAACATTGATTTTCTCAGGTGTTCAAATACTTATTTGCAGCTGTATCATACAAATAAATAGTTAAAAAATCATACATTGTGATTTCTGGATATTTTTTTTAGATTATGTCTCTCACAGTGGACATGCACCTACGATGACAATTTCAGACCCCTCCATGATTTCTAAGTGGGAGAACTGGCAAAATGGTAGGGGGTTCAAATACTTATTTTCCTCACTGTGTATATCCGGTTTGTGGTTGTGGTAAGGCGAGCAATCTGTGGTTGTGGTAAGGCGAGCAATCTCCTAGACTACCAACAGGAAATGAACCTTTCAACACTACATAAAAGTTGATGTAATAATAATAATAGTGATAACACAAAGTAATAATTCAATCTACACAGCTCTGTAACACTAACTTATTAACTTTAGTTTTACAGTTATTTTTGGAATGTATGGTCAATAAACCTCATTTATAGGAAATTATACCTAATGTTTGAGTTAGAAAAGCAGAAATTAGGAATTATTGAGACTAAAATTAAAGGAATGGATGTTGATGATAATCACAGACTGGAATATGTCAACTTTTACTCAATACTATTTCAAAAACACTTCCATTTGTTTTACAATGCTATAAAATTGAATAAGACGCCCCAAAATTAATGAAAGTACTTGATGTTTCTTGTATGATTTGTACTTGCCAAAGAGCCAAAGTGCCAACCAAGCCCTTTGCTCCGTGTCATCCCCCCTTCTCTCTGTCCACTTTCATGTCTAAGCTGTCTTGTTAAATAATGGCCTAAAATGCCACAAGAAAATCTAATAAATGAAAATAATTAAATAACTTAACATTCTGTCCAATAAGTACTTTTGCTTTCAAATGTAAAGCTCATTTAGACAAAGTTGCTTACCGGTGCCGTTCGTGTGATGATGGACTGAGTGTGTCTGAACAAATGAAACAAGTGTGATAGTTTGTGGTTAA
>CM057255.1:20184957-20187457 GCA_029931835.1 Etheostoma nigrum | reverse complement strand
GGCACTGCAGGGTGTTACAGGGTGTTACAGGGCGTAGCAAGGCACTGCAGGGTGTTACAGAGTGTAGCAGGGCACTGCAGGGTGTTACAGGTTGTAGCAGGGCACTGCAGGGTGTTACAGGTTGTAGCAGGGCACTACAGGGTGTTACAGGGCGTAGCAGGGCACTGCAGGGTGTTACAAGACGTAGCAGGGCACTGCAGGGTGTTACAGGGTGTTACAGGGCACTGCAGGGTGTTACAGGGCGTAGCAGGGCACTGCAGGGTGTTACAGGGCGTAGCAGGGCACTGCAGGGTGTTACAGGTTGTAGCAGGGCACTGCAGGGTGTTACAGGGTGTAGCAGGGCAAGCCAGGCAATCCCTGCCATCAAAAGAACCCACAGTGGACACGTAACATGCACTATTTTGTCAATGTCAAACTGCCAATAAAGTTTTAAATACCTTTTACTTGTCGTCCTCCAGATGTCGTGGCGTCCGTCCTTCTGCTGCTCAAAGTTTCGTCACGTGTTCGGGAAGCCGTCCACGAAGGAGCGCGGCTACGACGGGGTGCCGATCACACGCAGCGTCCACGACAACCACTACTGCTCGGCCAATCCTAGCTTCATCGCCGTGGTGACAGAGTGCGCCGGGGGCGGGTCCTTTTTAGTCCTGCCCATCCATCACGTGCGTAGTCCTCCACTGTCATCATCTCCTCCTGTCGAACACAATAAAAGCTCCTCATTAGAGGAAAAAAATACTTATAGTAAATCTAGTATTTATTACAGTAACAGTACAAACACATTAAATCATTACATGCAGGGAAAAGAAGAAGAAGTCAGTGAAATCTGCTCATCTCTGTGTTAAGTTGCTTAAATTTGCATTTGTGATTGAAATATTTTGCTAAAACAACAATTAATTAACCCTTGTGTTGTCCTCGGGTCAAACTGACCCGTTTCAGAGTGTTTTATACCAGAAATATGGATTCCTTTCAACCAAATTGCCCAAAAATAACATGGAGGGTTCCATACAACGTTCTTCAGGTAAATGAATAATTACTTTTATTGAATTTTTTGGGTGTTTTATTTAATCTTATAGCATTTGAATTCTTTTTTTGTAATGGTTTTAAACAGTATCGGGACTAAACTTTGACATCTACCCATCTGAGATCCACTCAACATCCTCTGATCTTAACTATTAGTCAAAATAATTCATAATTTCTGCTTTTTTAACTAAAAACTCATGTATAATTTGATATAAATGAGGTTTGTTGACCATGAATTCCAAGAATAAGTGTAAAACCTGTAATTAAACCAGCTCAGGTTTTTAATAAAAAGCACCAAAAGCTGGAAAAAGTGACAAATAAATCAGAAAAAGCGACAAAAACATCAGAAAAGCACAACAAAAAAATTTTCACCTGGAAGGACAACGTCATGGTTAATTGAGGGTTAATTGGTTATTCCCAGTTCTTAGACGCCAACAAACAAACATTCAGTACACATTACATACATTTAACACTCTCAATTGGAAAAAATCTGGTATTATTTAGAATATAGATATACAGATAACCCTCGTGTTGTCTTCCCGTCAAAATTGAAAATCAACACTTTTTCAACAATTTTTTTGTCCTTTTCACTTTTTTTTTTACGTTTTCAACACTACGTAACACTAACTTATTAACTTTAGTTTTACAGTTATTTTTGGAATTTATGGTCAATATACCTCATTTATAGGAAATTATACCTAATGTTTGAGTTAGAAAAGCAGAAATTAGGAATTATTGAGACTAAAATTAAAGGAATGGATGTTGATGATAATCACAGACTGGAATATGTCAACTTTTACTCAATACTATTTCAAAAACACTTCCATTTGTTTTACAATGCTATAAAATTGAATAAGACGCCCCAAAATTAATGAAAGTAGAGATTTGGACTTGGCAAAGAGCGTTGGGTGGAATCAATCATGTTATTTTGGGGAATTAAAAAGAACATTGACATAGGACAACATGAGGACAACATGAAGACAACATGAAGACAACATGAGGACAACATGGGGACAACATGAAGACAACATGAGGACGACATGGGGACAACATGAGGACAACATGGGGACAACATGAGGGCAACATGAAGACAACATGAGGGCAACATGAAGACAACATGAAGACAACATGAGGACAACATGAGGGCAACATGAGGGCAACATGGGGACAACATGGGGACAACATGAGGACAACATGGGGACAACATGAGGACAACATGAGGACAACATGAGGACAACATGAGGACAACATGGGGGCAACATGAGGACAACATGAGGACAACATGGAGGCAACATGAGGACAACATGAGGACAACATGGGGACAACATGAGGACAACATGAGGACAACATGAGGACAACATGAGGACAACATGGGGACAACATGAGGACAACATGAGGACAACATGAGGACAACATGAGGACAACATGGGGGCAACATGAGGACAACATGAGGACAACATGGAGGCAACATGAGGACAACATG
>CM057255.1:20164682-20184457 GCA_029931835.1 Etheostoma nigrum | reverse complement strand
AACATGGGGACAACATGAGGGCAACATGGAGGGCAACATGAGGACAACATGAGGACAACATGAGGACAACATGAGGGTTAAATCAGTCTGTTATAAATGCAGAGTAGACGTAGCCTGAGAGGAAAGGATGGATCTAAATCTCCGTTGGTGTGAAGTCTCCTCTCTGTAGTTGGTGCTGTTGACCTGCGTGGTATCATGTCTCTCATCTTGCTCTCTCAGACAGGCAGGGTGGACCCTCAGCACCCGAGGGTGTGCGGGCACAGCGGGAGCGTCCTGGACGTCAAGTGGAACCCGTTCGACGATCACTGCATCGCCTCGTGCTCAGAGGACTGCACCGTAAGCTCTGTCCCTTTGTTCCAGATGTTTTAGCTGAAATGTCCTCACAAGTATAGAGAGACGAAGTCTCTCACCTTCTGACAGGATCCCAGTGGACCTTACTTCCCAAAAAGTACGGTGGATAAACAGGGACAACGGATGAAAAATAGCCTTTTGTCAAATTAATTAAATTTTAATTAATTTAATTTAATTTGGCAGCCCAGTACTGTTTGTGTCCGCAGGTGAAGGTCTGGGACATCCCGGTCTGTGGCGTCCAACAGGACCAAACCAGGGCCAGGAAGACTCTGATTGGTCACTCCAGGCGGGTGGCGCTTATCGAGTGGCATCCGACAGCCGAGAACCTGCTGCTTAGCTCCGCCTACGACTGCAAGGTCAGGATCCGCATCAGTCCAGAACGCATGCAGAGCACAGTACTCCACCCTCATATATTTAAATGTTATATATTATATAGTAATATATAATATATAACAATTACATGTGTACTTATTTCTCATAGGGTAATGAATGGGAATCTGTTGCGTATGTCACAGCATTTAAAATAAGAAAGCAACATATACACGGGGAGAGGCTTCACCAGGACTGCACCGAATCCAGGATTCGGCCAAATATTGGGCTTTACTACGCGCCGCCGTAGTGGCGTCGCCGTTGGTTACGGGGAGGTGGAGGTGTAGGTAGGTGGAGCGTTCAATGCAGATGCAGAAAATGGGAAATAGTCTCGTTTGGCAGCACTTCCGGTCAAAAGATGCAGATTCAAGTCGAGCTACGTGTTCAATTTGCAATGCCCATTGGTCTTGTGATGGTTAGGACCCTAAATAATACACAACATCGCCGTGGTTACAACATCGCCGTGGTTACATCTAAAAGAATATGAGTCGCGCGTGAAGGCATCAGAGTCTAACCAGTGGGTTTGGTGTTCGGTCAAAACCCCAAAAATCTGGTTTTGGTGCGTCTCTAGGCTTCACACTAGGAAAATACCCCAAACTTACCACATTATCTTTTAATTTACACCAGTTCTTCTCCTGAAGGCAGCTTACAGTGGGACCAGTCTGTTCCAGCTTTAACATATACTGGTCTGGTTTTGGGGATGAGAACCAGGTCTACTTTGCATAGGGGGGACCAAACGTCCACTTCTGCCCAAACATGTCCACTTTTTTTCATGGGACCATTAGCATGAACCCTCGTGTTGTCTTCCCGCCGACCTGCGACTGTTTTTCTGGGTTGAAATTTCAACATTTTTCATCTTTTTTCTAGACTTTGACTTTTTTTTTGTCAATTTTATTCCTATTTTGTGTCACTTTTTTAAATTATGTTTCACTCAATTTTTGTACATTTTTGTGTCGCTTTTTCAGATTTTTTTTCACTTTTTCAGCGTTTTGTTGATGTTTTCCTGCGTTTTTATATTTTTTTTCTTCAACATTTGTCCCTTTTTGCAGCGTTCTTTTGTCATAGTTCTGATGATAGAAAGTTTTTGTAAACGGGTCAAATTTCTACACTTTGACGGTTTTTTTTGTCAATTTTATTCATATTTTTGTTGTCACTTTGACATTTTTTTAATTAGGTTTCAATCAATTTTTGTAAGTTTTTTATCGCTTTTTCCATTGTTTTCGATGTTTGTCACTTTTTCTGATTTTTTTTTGTCACTTTTTCCTGCGTTTTTGTAGTTTTTTTCAACATTTGTCCCTTTTTCCAGCGCTCTTTCGTCAAAGTTCTGATAATAGAAAGTTTTTGTTAACGGGTCAAAATTTGACCTGAGGACAACAGGAGGATTAAGCGTGTACTTAAATTGACTGTCGCTTTGCACACAATACTACAGTATAGTACTTTGTTGCGTTACGTAATTCCCAAGAGACTGCCTTATATATATATATATATATTATATTTTATTATATATTATGCTAGCACATATGTTTCAGTGTCTAATAAAGCTCACATGGACACCGAAAAACCTTATCTTATTAATCTTATTACATTGAAAAGGTTTTAAGAGATATTTAGTTGAAGCTGACACAGAATAGGTCATATTTAGAACATTATTTCATATTTATTTATTTGAAAAGAGAGATTATTTTGTTTCAGGTTCAGATTTTATTTTATTACATAGGTTATTTTGTACCATTGAGGCATAATGAAGCATGTTCATTAACCTCTGAGAAGCCGGTCTGAAGTTGTGTCTCGAGGCCGGCCGAGTGTCCTCTTTTTTTTAGAAATTAAAACATGGACACCCTAACTCAGCGGACATCTTTGGGTCTCTGTCGACAGCCAGAGCTTCAATTAGAAATGGTGCTCATCAGATTGAGCGATCTGTGTGTTCAGTGAGAAAATCAGCCGTTTGTCTTTCGTCCCGAGGTCCTCCTCTGGGACGTGTCCCAGGACGGTGCGGTGCTCAGGTACCCGGTGCGGGTGGTGCTGACGCCCGTCCACCACCGCTACCCGTCTGACGCGCTGCTGCTGTCCGTCAGCTTCAACGGGGACGGCGGCAGGCTGGCGGTCACGTCCAAAGACAGACGGGTTCGAGTCCTGGACCCGCGGACCGGAAGAATCCTTCAGGTGGGATTTAGAAGTGTTCATTTCATTTCTGTGAGAAAACAACAATCCTTAATGTGGAATAATGTCCCTGCAGGTGTCGAGCAATAAGTCCCACAGAGCCAGTAAGGTTTTATACATCGGAGGGTTGAAGATGCTCGTGTCCACCGGCAGCTCGCCCTGGAACCAAAGACAGATCGTCCTCTGGGACCCGGTAAGAACCACAAACACATCAAATGGACATTAAGAGCCCCATTTTAACAATTTAAGCGCACGGCGTGAAGCGCCTGGTGCGTTCAGGGCGCGTTTTGCTAGTTTGACGGCAACAAAAAAAAATGGTTCAAAGGGTTGTCCTTAGTGTCTTCATTAGTCATAGGTGTGGGGGCGTAACGTGCAATCAACCAATCAGAGATCCTCTCTCATTCCCTTTAACAGCCAATCAGAGGTCCTCTTCCATTCCCTTTAACAGCCAATCAGAGGTCCTCTTCCATTCCCTTTAACAGCCAATCAGAGGTCCTCTCCCATTCCCTGTAACAGCCAATCAGAAGTCCTCTCCCATTCCCTTTAACAGCCAATCAGAGGTCCTCTCCCATTCCCTTTAACAGCCAATCAGAGGTCCTCTTCCATTCCCTTTAACAGCCAATCAGAGGTCCTCTCCCATTCCCTGTAACAGCCAATCAGAAGTCCTCTCCCATTCCCTGAAACAGCCAATCAGAAGTCCTCTCCCATTCCCTTTAACAGCCAATCAGAGGTCCTCTTCCATTCCCTTTAACAGCCAATCAGAGGTCCTCTCCCATTCCCTGTAACAGCCAATCAGAAGTCCTCTCCCATTCCCTTTAACAGCCAATCAGAAGTCCTCTCCCATTCCCTTTAACAGCCAATCAGAGGTCCTCTTCCATTCCCTTTAACAGCCAATCAGAAGTCCTCTCCCATTCCCTGTAACAGCCAATCAGAGGTCCTCTCCCATTCCCTGTAACAGCCAATCAGAAGTCCTCTCCCATTCCCTGTAACAGCCAATCAGAGGTCCTCTCCCATTCCCTGTAACAGCCAGGCGCATTTGGAAACAAACATTAGGTATAATTTCCTATAAATGAGGTTTATTGACCATAAATTCCCTAAATAACTGTGAAACTAAAGTTAATAAGTTAGTGTTACGTAGTGTTAAAAATGTCAAAAAAAGTGACAAACACTAAAAAAAAGCGTCAAAAGTGTTGAAAAAAGGGACTAAAAACGTAAGAAAAAGTTAAAAACACCGATAAAAAGCGTCAACAAAAGTGTTGATTTTCAGTTTTGACGGGAAGACGACACGAGGATTAATCAGGAATTAATTCAGGAAACCTGGAGTCCTAAATCATGGTGGTCTGGTTGCAGGACGACCTATCTGAGCCTCTGTATGAAGAAGACTTGGACGGATCTGCAGGAGTCCTCTTCCCCTTCTACGATCCAGACACACACATGCTCTACTTGGCTGGAAAGGTCGTAACACAAACCTTTGTTTATATATATATATATATATATATATAAGTATTTTTCTCCTCCAGAAAATTGAACCAATCTGGAGTATGCCTAAATATGCTTGTGCCAAAAGTGACTCTTCAATGACAGAACTGGTGTGTCCTTAAATACGTTGATTTAGGGTGACGGGAACATCCGATACTACGAGCTGAGCAGTGAGAAACCTTACATCAGCTTCCTGGCGGAGTACAGGTCTCTGCTGCCCCAGAAAGGACTCGGTGAGATTTAACCCTTGCATGGTATTTGGGTCAAATTGACCCATTTCAGTATATACATGTGTTCTACCTGAAATCAGCGTCCTTTCCTTATTTCCTGTGATAAACATGTATTCCTGACTCAGAACATTATTCTGGATATGACACTTATGTTGTTTCCATAGTGGATTTTTAACATGAATTATAACCTTATGACAAAAAAACTAACCCCACTTCCATGTTTAATTGTGTGCTAGTAGAGACTGATGCATTCCCTAAACATAGATGTTATCTCAGCTGTTGGAAATGGAGATAAAGACAATATTTGTTAGTAGATTATGAAGTAAAAATTTCAGAATTGTTTTTAAAACCTTGAATAAGTCCCCCGGGTCAGTTTGACCCGAGGGACACGGGAGGGTCCCGAAGGTGGAGACAACACAAGGGTTAAATAGTCTTAATGCTTTAAAATTTACTTTTTATATTTGATCCCCAACACTGAAACTTAAAACTATAAAAAATACCAACTTTAGCCCCCAGTCCCAATACTTTAGCAAGTTGTAGTATTTAGACCACTTTTCACTTGTTGTACAACACTAAACACTAAATGTTAACCCTCCTGTTGTCCTCGGGTCAAATTTGACCCTTTCTGTATCAGAACTATGACAAAAGAACATTGAAAAAAAGTGAAATGTTGGAAAAAATAACTACAAAAACAGGAAAAAAACAACAACAAAATTTTAAACACTGGAAAGTGGCAAAAACACCAAAAACATTGGAAAAAGCAAAAAAAAAAAAAAGTAAAAAAAATTGACTAAAACATCATTTAAAAAAACGCCAAAAAAGTGACAGAAGTTGGAATAAAATTGACAAAAACGTCAACAAAAGTGTAGAAAAAACAGAAAATGTTGAAATTTCATCACAGAAAAACAAAAAGTTGCAGGTCGACGGGAAGACACGAGGGTCAAATACACTTTAGCAAGAGGCATACGAGGTCACGAACAATATCGTCCCCCTACTCAGATCGTCCCCAGCACTTTAGGAACGTAAATACAAGCTGGACAATTCTCCCATTAACTTCCATTGTAGCTTGTTTCTCTGCTGCCGACTGCAGCGATCTCGTTTCATACTGCATCAATGTCAAAGGAAAATCTTTCCTCAATAGTTTATATTGTATCCGATACTCAGCTCTAGGTCTAGTGTCCCCGTTTTAAGTTTTACAAACATTAAAAACATGACGTGTTTTGGAGGTATTTACGCTTCTGAGCTGAAAATGTCCCCGGATTTAGACTGAGACATCTGGTCACCTTATCTTACCCGTCTCTCCGGACCATCCATTCTAGCGTCAACCCATGACCAACTCCGATGTCCTTTGACCTCTTCATCCCTTTAGCGGTGATGCCAAAGCGCGGCCTGGACGTGAGCGCCTGTGAGGTTTTCCGGTTTTACCGTCTGATCGCCGTCAAAGACCTAGTGGAGCCGCTGTCGATGATCGTACCACGGAAAGAGGTTTGGATGATACGTTGATGCTCTTACGCTGCACTTACTGACGCTCAGGACAGGAAGTTAAAAGTGTTTCTCTTCCTCCTTCCAGTCAGGTGTTTTCCAAGAGGATCTGTACCCAATGACAGCTGGAAACCAGGCGGCCATTACGGCTCAGGAGTGGCTGTTAGGGACTAACTTAAGTGCGTTAGTGCCTTTGCACCAAAATGGCTGACAGATGCTTTTAGTTTCTCTCAGTAGCTAAGTTTCCATCCACGTGTCAATCGAATTATCTGAAGTTCGGTAAAAAAAAACAAACAACTCATGTGAATAAATCTGGTGAAAGGGCTTCCATACAACGGCTTGAAAGCCAATAAAAACCTGTGGTGATGACGTCACATGACGCTGTTTTGCGATCAAATCGGTATATGGAATTGATTTGAGACATTTTAATGTGTTTCCATTCATTTTCACACTGAATCATTCAAATGTTTCTAGACAAAATGGCTCCCGTCTCCCATCACATGACCAATATGGGACAACCATCACATGATCACTATGGGACAACCATCACATGATCACTATGGGACAATCATCACATGATCACTATGGGACAATCATCACATGACCAATATGGGACAACCATCACATGATCACTATGGGACAACCATCACATGACCACTATGGGACAACCATCACATGACCAATATGGGACAACCATCACATGATCACTATGGGACAATCATCACATGATCACTATGGGACAACCATCACATGACCACTATGGGACAACATCACATGATCACTATGGGACAACCATCACATGACCAATATGGGACAATCATCACATGACCACTATGGGACAACCATCACATGATCACTATGGGACAACCATCACATGACCAATATGGGACAACCATCACATGACCAATATGGGACAAGTTGTAATAGAGCTCATGTTCCAGCTGATAGAGACATATCGAGCTATAATAAGAAAACCACGACGCCATCCACACGTCGCTATGACGACGCAGATGCAGCTCGTCTTTTATTGTCCCCCCCGGCACCGCTGCGAGACTCTTTTTTTGAGACACGTCTCGCTGTCTGAGCGTCTTCCATTGTCTCCGCAGGACGTCCCACGGCTCGTCCTAACCTTCGTCGGCCGTTTCCTTCACGGGTTCCTGATAAATTAAATCCAGAAAGTCTCTCGTCTCCTCGTCCGTCCACTTCCATCTGTCTTTGTCGACACCCAACACGTGACACTCGCTACTAAAACTTCGTTTTGTGGTGGGTTGCAACCATAAAATGACCTAAAACTTCACAATTCATTATTTATTCAGTATATAAACGTTTCCATCAGCGTTTATCGCATAAGCCGAATGTCATCAAGAGAAAATCAGATGAGACCGAACGTATTTCCTTTGAGTCGATATTCATGAAACTCCAGCGAATTCTACTGTTTTCAGAAGGTATTTTTCATTAAATATCACTTAATTCGGATTAAAACATGTGGATGGAAACACAGCTAGTGATCCACCATGAACATGTGTATCATATCTTCATCAGGCCCAGTGCTGATGTCCCTGAGGCCCGGGACATTCATCGCCAACCCTTACCCGAAGACCCCTGCCGAGAAGGGGCATGGGAGGCAGCTGAGCCCCCCGAGGTCGCCGATGGGTCCGTCTGTCGGTGCCGTGACCGAGACCCACCTGGAGTTTATGGAAGAGGTATGACCACGTCCAAATCAAACACTCAACACTCAAATAGTCTGCAGGGGAGCTACAGGGATCTTCTGACAGTTTGCAATTAAGTAAGGATCAAAATGCAGGCTGGCAGGAGAAGGCAGGATGAATTTATTGTAAAACAATCCACAAGAAAACACAAAGTCCAAACATAGTTAAAGGAATGTTATGATACAGTATTTACATAATTAACATAATTAAGGAGTTGTAATGGTGAAAAGTAATAATAATAATAATAATACTAATAATAATAGTAGCAGTTGAGTATTGCACACATTTCAAGCCGGTGTTATTGCACAAAACAGATAATATTGTCCAGTTTCAACCTCTCTAAAGGAGGAGTTATAAAGTGTGATGGCCACAGGCAGGAAGGACTTCCTGTGGCGCTCTGTGGTGCATTTTGGGAGATTGAGTCTTTCACTGAAAGCGCTCCTGTGTATGAGCAGCAAGCCATGGAGTGGGTGCGAGACATTGTCCAAGATGGCACGTAGTTTGGACAGCGTCCTCCTCTCCGACACCACCGACAGAGTCTAGCTCCACCCCCACAACGTCACTGGCCTTGCGGATCAGTTTGTTGAGTCTGTTATCGTCCACTACCCTCACCCAACATAGCTTGAAGTTGTGTCTAGCTCTCTTTCCTTGCTGTTGCATGACTGAACCCGTTTCTCTTCTGAGGCCTTCCTGGAGGAGCAGCTAGCCTACCAGGACGCCAAATACCCCATGGAGGTGAGCGACCTGTCGGGGTGGCAGCCAGACGAGACCCAGATCCCGCTGTGGACGTACTGCTGCACGCCGCACTGCTGTGAACCTGCAGAGAGGCCGCCGCCTACGACCGAGAGCGAGGTGAGGCGCACATTTATCAAAATATGAAATACAATACAAATATACAGCAGATGTTATTACTCTGCTGACCCGCCATTGGACCGTGCTGGACCCATTCATGATGAGTCAGCTGTCACTCTGTGAGTAGCATGCATGCATATACATGCATATATACATGCGTGCATATATACATGCATATATACATGCATATATACATGCGTGCATATATACATGCATGCATATACATGCATATATACATGCATGCATACACATGCATGCATATACATGCATATATACATGCATGCATACACATGCATGCATATACATGCATATATACATGCATGCATACACATGCATGCATATACATGCATATATACATGCATGCATACACATGCATGCATATACATGCATATATACATGCATGCATACACATGCATGCATATACATGCATATATACATGCATGCATACACATGCATATATACATGCATGCATACACATGCATATATACATGCATGCATACACATGCGTGCATATACAGGCATATATGCATACATATATACGCATATATGCATGCATATATACGCATATATGCATGTAAAATGCATGCATGTATATATGCATGCATGTGTATATGCACGCATGTATATATGCACGCATGTATATATGCACGCATGTATATATGCACGCATGTATATATGCATGCATGTATATATGCACGCATGTATATATGCATGCATGTACTATATGCACGCATGTATATGCACGCATGTATATATGCATGCATGTACTGTATATATGCATACATGTATATATGCATGCATATATGAAAAAAATGTTTTTGATGAATATTTATCAGAATAATTTCTAATGACAAAAAAAGGATTCTGATAAATGAATATTTAAAAAAAATGAAATTAAAACGGACGGTCAACCATATAGGAAAACTGGTCAATTTGACCCGAGGACAACATGAGGGTTAAAACCATTAATAAAAATAAAAAAAAAATCTAATGCTATAAGATTAAATCAAACACCCCAAAAATTCAATGAAAGTAATCATTAATTTTATCATGAAGAATGTTATATGGAATCATCCATGTTATTTTGGGCAATTTGGTTGAACCAAAATCTAAAATTTCTGATATAAAACACATTGAAACGGGACAACACAAGGATTAAAATGTAAAGCGTCCTCCTCAACGCGTCCCCTCACACACACTCTCTCTCACACACACACACACACACACACACACACACCCCTCTACTTGGAGCGGTGCAGTGATCGGATCATCCACGACACAGCGTCTGAACATGGCCTGTCTCTTCTATAATTCCAGCTCCTGCGAGCATTTTACAGACAACAAGACGAGATCAAAGGCCTGAGAGAACAACTTAAAGACAAAGACGTTAGTATTCAAACACACACACACACACACACACACACACACACACACAAGCCTTTAAAATCAAGGCCAAGACACTTTCAAATATTAAAAACCATCACTGCAGAAAATAACACTTAAAAGGTGCCCTGCCACCCGTATCTCATGACTTTCTGGTAATGTCTGAAGTCCCACCATGGACTGTTGGTTACCGTGGTTACCTTGTTTCAAGCCACTCTAGCGTGGTAGAGAAAGCTTGCAGGAAGACTCAGCTAACAGCTTCTCAATGAGTAGCTTTTAGCCAATGATCAGCATTCTTTACCCAGCTCATGAATATTAATGAGCTCAGGCAACATGACATCAGATGACCGGCTGTTGTGATTGGTCTGATTTCTCCTCATTTCTTTTGAGTGGCTAGAGCTGACGGAGGAGGTAGCAGTTCATCTTCACATTTACCACAACACACAGAGAGAGAGAGAGACAGAGACACACCAACACAGAGAGAGAGAGACAGAGACACACCAACACAGAGAGACACACACACACAGAGAGAGAGAGAGAGACACACACACACACACAGAGAGAGAGACAGAGACACACCCAGAGAGAGAGAGAGAGAGAGAGAGACACAGAGAGAGAGAGACAGAGACACACCAACACAGAGAGACACACACACACACACACAGAGAGAGAGAGTGACAGAGACACACACACACAGAGAGAGAGAGAGACACACACAGAGAGACAGAGACACACCAACACAGAGAGACACACACACACAGAGAGAGAGAGCAGAGACACACCAACACAGAGAGACACACACACACAGAGAGAGAGAGAGAGACACACACACACACACAGAGAGAGAGACAGAGACACACCCAGAGAGAGAGAGAGAGAGAGACACAGAGAGAGAGAGACAGAGACACACCAACACAGAGAGACACACACACACACACCCAGAGAGAGAGAGTGACAGAGACACACACACACAGAGAGAGAGAGAGACACACACAGAGAGAGACAGAGACACACAGAGAGAGAGACACAGAGAGAGAGAGAGCGAGAGAGTTGTGTGGCAGGACAACCTTTAAGCTTTTTGGACAAATCGGGATGAAATTTCGTTATTTAATGACAAATTATTACCAGTTGGTTAAATATCTTCTCAGATGTCACGGTGTCAGGAATGTTCTCATTAATCCAACAGCAACGTAAGGTTTACTAGCTCAGACTCTTAATGTTGTGCAGGTGAGGATCACTCAGCTGGAGCTGGACATCAAAAACACCATGAGGGCAGCCTTCTGAATCAACCAATCAGCTCGCACCTGGCACTCTGGCGGCCTTCTGAATCAACCAATCAGCTCGCACCCGGCTGTTTACACATTGGACCAATTACAGCTACTCAAACAACCAATAAAGGAAACGGCGCTTAAGTCTTGACGCAATTATGCCGTTTGCCTTTTTTTGTTGGTGTCCCAGTTCTGCACCTTTTCATGCATACAGGTTCTAGGTCAGTGATTCTCAAACTGTGGCCCGCGGACCACTAGTGGTCTGTGAGGGTACTGCAGGCGGTCCGTGGAAAAACAAAATAAAACATGTTTTTTAATCTTCATTTTACCAGGAAATTCCCCTAAAAAAATTAAGTGCCGTTAGAAGGGGCAGGATGGAGAAGGGGTAGGATAGAGAAGGGGTAGGATAGAGAAGGGGTAAGATGGATAAGGGGTAGGACAGTGAAGGGGTAAGATAGAGAAGGGGTAAGACGGAGAAGAGGTAGGACAGCGAAGGGGTAAGGCGGAGAAGGGGTATATGGAGAAGGGGTAGGTTAGAGAAGGGGTAAGATGGAGAAGGGGTAGGACAGAGAAGGGGTAGGACGGAGAAGGTGTAAGATGGAGAAGGGGTAAGACAGAGAAGAGGTAGGACAGTGAAGGGGTAAGACGGAGAAGGGGTATATGGAGAAGGGGTAGGTTAGAGAAGGGGTAAGATGGAGAAGGGGTAGGACAGAGAAGGGGTAGGACGGAGAAGGTGTAAGATGGAGAAGGGGTAAGACAGAGAAGAGGTAGGACAGTGAAGGGGTAAGACGGAGAAGGGGTATATGGAGAAGGGGTAGGTTAGAGAAGGGGTAAGACGGAGAAGAGGTAGGACAGTGAAGGGGTAAGACGGAGAAGGGGTATATGGAGAAGGGGTAGGTTAGAGAAGGGGTAAGATGGAGAAGGGGTAGGACGGAGAAGGGGTAGGACAGAGAAGGGGTAAGACGGAGAAGGGGTATATGGAGAAGGGGTAGGTTAGAGAAGGGGTAAGATGGAGAAGGGGTAAGACGGAGAAGGGGTAAGGATGGAGAAGGGGTAAGATGGTGAAGAGGTAGAACAGAGAAGGGGTAGGATAGAGAAGGGGCAAGATGGAGAAGGGGTAAAATGGAGAAGGGGTCTCATCTCATCGGAGGAATGAAAACCACCTTGAGATCAGGATTTGACATATTTTTCTAAAACTACTTCTACAACTCTTTCAGTCCACCTTACGAAATGTCTCCGCAACTACTGAATGGATTATATACACATACATTATATACACACACATTATATACACACACACATTATATACACACAACATTATACACACATTAAATGTCCATATGTCCCATAGGTGTAATAACTTAACATGATGTAATGTCACAATGTTGAAGTTTCTGAGACTGAAACAACACATGAGTGATAAGAATATATATTTTTAACCCTTGTGTTGTCTTACCACCCAACCACAAAAAAAAACCCAAACATCGCTTTTTCCGACATTTGTCACTTTTTCAATGTTGTGGGTGCTTTTTTGGAATTTTTTTTTTCCAAAGTTATTTGATATTTGTAATGTGGATATTTTCAGCGCTTTATTTTGTATGATTAAAAAAACTGAAAACAGGTCAAATTTGAGCCGAGGACAACATCGGGGTTGAAGAAGATTTTTGATAAAGGGTACCTTAAATAAACAGCTCGTCGGCCCCATCTAGTGGACACAGGACGTGACAGCAACAGTTTCTAAATCAGCATCTTCAACATCCAGCATCTTCAACATCTTCAACATCTTCAGCATCTTCAGCATCTTCAGCATCTACAACATCTCCAGCATCTCCAGCCTGAGCATCTTCAGCATCTACAACATCTTCAGCATCTACAACATATTCAGCATCTTCAACATCTCCAGCATCTTCAACATCTCCAGCCCATCTCTCTCTGTTCCCTGGAGGTCGACATCTACTCTAGTTTGGTGACTTTATGAATGAGTATCTAATTTAAATGGTTTCACATCGAGAGGTTAGGACCAAAACAACCTGCAAAACATGAAGTTAATAAATAATCAGAGAGACAAAACGGCAGAGAGGAGACGCCAGGAGCAAAATGTTAAGATTTTATTTACAAAGTCCTTTTTGTTTGTGTGTTTTTTTTTTTTTTTGGTTTGTTTTTCTTTTAACTTACAGAAAGTAAAAAAAAAAAAAAAGAAAGAAAAGAAAACACGTCAACTAGTCAGTGTAAGTGAAGGATCAACTGGATCTCTCTGCTGAGCAGGAAGAAAAAATGAGAGGATGGAGAGAGAGAGAGACAGAGAGAGAGAAGGACAGAGAGAGAGACAGCGCGAGAGAGAGAGAGAGAGAGACATCAAGAGAGAGACATCGAGAGAGAGAGAGACAGCGCGAGAGACAGAGAGAGAGACATTGAGAGAGAGACATCAAGAGAGAGAAGGACAGAGAGAGAGACAGCGCGAGAGAGAGAGACATAAAGAGAGAGACATCGAGAGAGAGAGAGACAGCGCGAGAGACAGAGAGAGAGAGACATTGAGAGAGAGACATCAAGAGAGAGAAGGACAGAGAGAGAGACAGCGCGAGAGAGAGAGAGAGACATAAAGAGAGAGACATCGAGAGAGAGAGACAGCGCGAGAGACAGAGAGAGAGAGACAGCGCAAGAGACAGAGAGAGAGAGGCAAAGAGAGAGAGACATCAAGAGAGAGAGACATCAAGAGAGAGACAGAGAGAGAGAGAAAGAGACATCAAGAGAGAGAGACATCGAGAGAGAGAGAGGCAGAGAGAGAGAGAGGCAGAGAGAGAGAGAGACATCGAGAGAGAGAGACATCGAGAGAGGCAGAGAGAGAGGGAGAGACATCAAGAGAGAGAGACATCGAGAGAGAGAGGGACAGACAGCGAGAGAGAGACAAAGAGATTGTCCCCAGACAACCATACAAAATTAAACAAAAACAATTTCTCTGAAAAAATATTTCTTTTAAAAAGCTCTGTTGGCAAAAAAGAGTTAACACAGTTTGCCCTGAGCACGCTCGGCCTCGGGGGTGGGTGGGGTAATAAAGACGAGGGTGGGGTATTTTGGTTGGGGAGGGGAGGGGGGGGGAGTGCACCACATTTTGTCCGTTGATGACATCACAGAGCCTGTCGAGAAAACACTGGGCGATGACATCACAGCTGTTACGCTTCAGTCTCGGAGGAGCGAGGACAGAGGAAGACTGTGAAGCTGGAGACAAAATGGTGGGATCGGGAGGAGGGGGGGGCGGGTGAGACGGGGGTGGGGGAGGGGACGGACAATGACATTTAATCGACAAAATGCCCCCCCCCCCCCCAAAAAGTAGATTTTGATTGATGAGGCGGAAGTAGAGATCTCAAGCTCGTGTTTTGATTCCAGACAGAAAAATTGATGAATTCAATGTCCTCCCCGTCGCTTCGATGCTCGGCGGGTGTGTGTGTGTGTGTGTGTGTGTGTGTGTGTGTGTGTGTGTGTGGGGGGCATATTACGTCTCGTTAACGGATGATGAATTTTAATGTTCAAAAGGTCCCAAAACACCACGTTTTGTTTGCAAAAACCAGCCGCCGGAGCCTTTAAAACAACCACAAACGGGCCTTTTTCGTGCAGATTTAACACCAAATGAACGACCAATTTGAGTTTAATTGGCTCTTGTGAAAGGAAATGGTTTCCAGAAGAAGAAGAAGAAGAAGAAACAGAAGTTTTCATGTTGCAGAAGCAGCGTCCCTCTGAGCTCTCCAATCACAGAGCAACGAGGGTGCAGCGACTCTGAAGTCGTCACTCGTGTTGTCGAGAGGTCGGTCGGCAGGATATTAAGGGGCAATAAACGCGACGACGAGGCGATACTCCCTGGTTCTGAAGTGTTAACCGAGCAGCCGAGCTTCGGGTCGTTGGTCGGACTGAACCAAAAACATCTGAGGACGTCACTCGCTGCTCTGAGGAAACGACATTTTCCACAAAATTCGGATAATTTATAGAGAAAAAAACAACGAATCCAGACTGCAATCTGCTGATTAATCTGGAGAGGGTTGGCGTTGATGGAGAAGGGGTAGGACGGAGAAGGGGTAAGATGGTGAAGGGGTAAGACGGTGAAGGGGCAAGATGGTGAAGGGGTAAGACGGTGAAGGGGTAAGATGGAAAGGGGTTAGATGGAAAGGGGTTAGATGGTGAAGGGGTAGGACGGAGAAGGAGTAGGACGGAGAAGGGGTATATGGAGAAGGGGTAGGATGGAGAAGAGGTATATGGAGAAGGGGTAGGATGGTGAAGGGGTAGGACAAAGAAGGGGTAAGATGGTGAAGGGGTAGGACGGAGAAGGGGTAGGATAGAGAAGGGGTAAGATGGTGAAGGGGTAGGATAGAGAAGGGGTAAGATGGTGAAGGGGTAGGATAGAGAAAGTGTATATGGAGAAGGGGTAGGATGGAGAAGGGGTAGGACGAAGAAGGGGTAGGATAGAGAAGGGGTAAGATGGAGAAGGACTCCGCAGATTAATCCTGCTGATTAATCTGGAGAGCGTTGGCGTTGAATGTGCCGCCACGAACACACAGACGCGAGGAAGTAGTAACCGCTACGCCGACGGGAAGACGGCGATCGTCGGAAACGGAGTCGGTGTTATGAGACGCGTCTCTCGACGCCGGTGTCGAGGGGTATTTTGGGATTTTAAAAGCCCGAACTTCACGGATCGAGACAAAAGTTTCGCAAAAGGAAAAACTAAGAGAAAAATGAGAATATCAGCGTTTTGGGTCAGCAGGAAATGACGGAGGTGCAGCGGTAGGAGGTTCAGAAATGGGACGAGGCCGAAGAGCCAACGAGTGGAAAAGGAGTCGGAGGGAGGGGGCGAGAGGTCAGAGGGGTACAAGGTTCAGAAATGGGACGCGGCCGAAGAGCCAACGAGTGGAAAAGGAGTCGGAGGGAGGGGGCGAGAGGTCAGAGGGGTACAAGGTTCAGAAATGGGACGCGGCCGAAGAGCCAACGAGTGGAAAAGGAGTCGGAGGGGCAAGAGGTCAGAGGGGTACGAGGTTCAGAAATGGGACGCGGCCGAAGAGCCAACGAGTGGAAAAGGAGTCGGAGGGAGGGGGCGAGAGGTCAGAGGGGTACGAGGTTCAGATTTGGGACGCGGCCGAAGAGCCAACGAGTGGAAAAGGAGTCGGAGGGAGGGGGGGTCACCGGGCGAGAGGTCAGAGGGGTTTTGCAGTTTCTTTGTGCGACTTCAATCATCTTCTTCCTCCTCCTCCTCGTCTTCAGGATCCCTCTTCCTCTTCTCTCCTTTGACCGGAGACGAGTCCTCGTCTGCAGAAGACAAAGCAGACGTTCAACAACACATCTCTACTTGTGTCTTCTATAGGGCTGTCCCCCCCCCCATCCCCGCCCCCCTTACTCAATTAGTCGACTATTGTGTGGTTTTGGGTTTAGTCGACTAAGATTTCTTTAGTTGACAAGTCATTTTTTTTATGCTTAATTACACATTTCCAAGAAACTTTTCTGGTGAACACCAGATTTAAAGTGGTGCTTTTGCAGGATTAATTGTGTAGAAACTCAGTTTTACAGATGGTTAATTAACTACATTTATATTGTGCTTTTTAGTCTTAACCACACAGCTCTGTCGATTAAATCAAAGAATCAATTAGTCGACAAAATCCTCTAAGTGTTAGTCAACTAAGAATTTATTTGAGGACGGCCCTAGTCTTCTGCATATTTAAAAATACACAATTCAGAAAATTTATTGTCTTAACCCTCCTGTTGTCCTCGGGTCTAATCTGGCCCCTTTAATAAATGTCTATATCTGAAATATGAATTTCTTTTTAACCAAATTACCATAAAAAATGGATTGGATTCCTTCCAACGCTCTTTAAAATACAACTGATCTCTTTCATTCCTCTAAAATAATTCATAATTTCTGATTTTTTTACTCAAATATTAGGTATAAATCTATATAAATCAGGGTTATTGACCATGAATTCCAAAAAATAATAAAACTAGTAAGGTGGTGTTAGTGAAAACGTAAAAAAAAAAGGCTGAAAAAGGGACAAAAATTTCAAATTTGGTCCCTTTTTAACACAAAACGGACCAAAGAAAAGTAAGAATGTGTTTTTGGTGAAGCTAAGAGGCCGCGGTGTTACTGACCCTCATCGTCTTCGTCATCCTCGTCTTCGTCATCGTCCTCGCTGTCAACGTCTCCGTTCACCTCGCCGTCCTGCAAAGAAAAGATGGTTGGTAAATGAGGACGACATCATCCCTCATGTTGTCCTCATGTGGCCCTCATGTTGCCCTCGTGTTGTCCCCGTGTTGTCCCCGTGTTGTCCCCATGTTGTCCCCATGTTGCCCTCATGTTGCCCTCATGTTGTCCCCATGTTGTCCCCATGTTGTCCTCATGTTGTCCTCATGTTGCCCTCATGTTGCCCTCATGTTGCCCTCATGTTGCCCTCATGTTGCCCTCATGTTGTCCTCATGTTGCCCTCATGTTGTCCTCATGTTGCCCTCATGTTGCCCTCATGTTGTCCCCATGTTGTCCTCATGTTGTCCTATATCAATGTTCTTTTTAATTCCCCAAAATAACATGATTGATTCCACCCAACGCTCTTTGCCAAGTACCAATCTCTACTTTCATTAATTTTGGGGCGTCTTATTCAATTTTATAGCATTGTAAAACAAATGGAAGTGTTTTTGAAATAGTATTGAGTAAAAGTTGACATATTCCAGTCTGTGATTATCATCAACATCCATTCCTTTAATTTTAGTCTCAATAATTCTTAATTTCTGCTTTTCTAACTCAAACATTAGTTGGAAAAAAACACCAAAAAACTTCACCCACAACATTGAAAAATGGACACAAATGTTGAAAAAGCGATAATAATGTTGAAAAAAGTGACCATTGTTGAGGGGAAGACAACACAAGGGTTAACTGTATCTGTTGGAAAAGAAACTTAATTTAAATTTAGTTTTCTTTAATTAATTGCAAACATGCTTCTTGTGTGTTTTTGATTTTTTGTACCCCAAAAAGTAAATAAAATAAAATGTGCAAACCAAGTTTCTCTTGTGAAGCTGAGCGTAACCTTCATGTTGCCCTTGGGTCAAATTGACCCGTGTTTAGTTCAGACAATCAATAAAACCAAAAACATCAAAAAAAAGTTGGACAAAACACCAAAAACATCAAAAAACGTTAGAAAAAAAACACCAAAAACATAAAAAAAAACTTTGGTAAAAACACCAAAAACATGAAAAAAGTGGGACAAAACACCAAAAACATAAAAAAAAACGTTGGTAAAAACACCAAAAACAAAAAAAAGTGGGACAAAACACCAAAACCATAAAAAAAAAACTTGGAAAAAAACACCAAAAACGTTGGAAAAAACACCAAAAACATAAAATAAACGTTGGTAAAAACACCAAAAACATAAAAAAGCGTTGGAAAAAACACCAGAAACATAAAAAAACGTTGGAAGAAACACCAAAAACATAAAAAAAAGTGGGACAAAACACCAAAACCATAAAAAAAAAAACACGTTGGTAAAAACACCAAAAACAAAAAAAAACGTTGGAAAAAAACACCAAAAACGTTGGAAAAAACACCAAAAACATAAAATAAACGTTGGTAAAAACACCAAAAACATAAAAAAACGTTGGGAAAAAACACCAAAAACATAAAAAAACGTTGGAAAAAACACCAAAAACATAAAAAAACGTTGGAAGAAACACCAAAAACATAAAAAAACGTTGGTAAAAACACCAAAAACATAAAATAAACAATGGTAAAAACACCAAAAACATAAAAAAGTGGGACAAAACACCAAAACCATAAAAAAAACGTTGATAAAAACACCAAAAACATAAAAAAACCGTTGGAAAAAAACACAAAAAACCGTTGGAAAAAACACCAAAAACATAAAAAAAGTGGGACAAAACACCAAAAAACTTCGGAAAAATACACCCACAACATTGAAAAAGTGACAAAAATATCAAAAAAAGCGATAATAATGTTGAAAAAGTGACCACTGTTGAGGGGAAGACAACACAAAGGTTAACTGGAAGCGACGGAGACACGATAGCTTCCTGTAATTTGGGATCTCTTGAGTTCAGGTAGCTCTCTAAAAGGAAGCTTCCTATTGGTCGACACCATGAAGGCGTTGCAGGTGAACATGAGCGTGCGTCGCCGTGCCGACACCTTCGTTTACCAACGGCAACGCTCGAAGTAAAGTAAGATTTCTGAGACTCGCCTCGTCGTCGGCGCTGTCGTCGTCGTCGTCTTCCTCGGCCACGACGTCCTCCTCGTCCTCTTCCTCCTCTTCCTCAAAGTCCTCCGACTCGCCCTCTGGGGACAGAAACGAGGACAAACCCCGACAGACATGAGGAACAGGGACCTGGCTCGGGGACCGGATCAGAGTTATTAAAGTTTCTAAATCATCAGTAGGTTTTATTTCAACATGACTTTTGGGGCGTCTTATTCAATTTTATAGCATTGTAAAACAAATGGAAGTGTTTTTGAAATAGTATTG
>CM057255.1:20132607-20164182 GCA_029931835.1 Etheostoma nigrum | reverse complement strand
GATCAAGCCACAGTGTAAAAGTCATTAGCATGTGTCTGCAAACTTCAAAAGAAGAGAGCCAAATGGGTTGTTTTGAGCCACAGCTCGTGTCTGATGTGAACCTGATCTCACATTGCGCTGCTGTTTACATGCTAGGTTATTACTGTGAAATCCCACTACTAAGTCTGCCAGAGACATGATATCTGTTTTTTTCTGATCCTGTCAGAATAATCACTAAAGCCCCTTTCACACATGCACTGAAAACCTAAAATTATCGAGACATTACCTGGAGGAAAATAATTGCAGAACAACAATGGAAAAACATTAAGAAGTGACAGAAGGATAAGGAAACCCCCACCCATACAAGAAAGTTTATAACACGTATTTATGTACAATCAAAGAAACAGATCCATTGGGAAGGAGCACTTCTTCATTTCCTTTCTCGGTGTGATATACAGTGTAGAGTGTAGGAAGTCAAAACTTCCCACAAGCAAAGCGCATCCCATTTTTTAGTGTGACGACCTTTCTCCTGATGTTTTGGTTCATTAATTTGGCCTCAGGTCCACCTATTAGTGCTCGAGTAACCTACAGTATCAGACTCACCAAGAGAAAAATGATAACAGGCATGAGAGGACAAGAGACAGTGTAACACACACCTGCAAAATCGCATAGACAAATACAAACGTGCCAAAATATCCACATCAATTAACTTATTCAGCATTTCAATGAAACCAAGCCCTGTACAAAATAAAAGAAGTGGAAAAGATGCAAGTGTGAAATGAGTGTGACTCTTTGCCAGATGCTTTTTGGTAAAAAAACATGACAAAAAGACTGCATGTTTTAAGTACTATAAATATAAATAGTGTTGTAAATTGTAAGATGCTGCATCTAAACAAAACAGCTCTATTCAGAGATAATCATCTGAAATGCATCTTTTAATTTGAAAGCTAAATTTAAAATGAACAGAATCTAACATTAAAGCGTAACTCACACCAAAATGCAACCTACGGCCTTTTTTGTGAATGTACCCAAGTCAAACTTTCCTTTAAAATCATAATTAGGACAGAAGTGCCACGTTTAAGATTCACCGTATTTTTCGGCCGAATGGCTAGGGACACTACTATGATTGCATCAAAATCACTATTTTGTATTTATGTACACAAACAATGTTCTCAATGCTTGAGTTCATGTGTAGAGCCGCTGGTGATACTTTGAGCAAAGTTTTATGTTGTGTTGAGCCTTCTTAGTGTTGTAAAAATAGAGATTTTGATGCTATCATAGTAGCTCCCCTGGCTTTCCCATTCAAAGGGCCATTTGACTGAAAACAAAAATACGCTAAATCTTAAAAGTGGCGCTTCCATCCTAAATATGCTTTTAAAATGAAAGTTTGACTTGGGTACATTCACAAAAAGACCCTAGGTTGCATTTTGGTGAGAGATACACTTTAAACATGTGTAGAACTACATATAATTCCAACTTAATTTTGAATAAGTTTGCAGTATGCAGGGCAGCGCGAGTATGTAAATTCAGTAAAAAGTCAGTATGGTGAAAATAAATACAGTAAATGGTTTGCTACACTTCCAGCAAGCACATGCACAGCTTTTAATGTACTGAAAGTCTGTATTGTTGTGTGAGTTTATGATACAGTGTGTACAAAAGTTAATTGTAACCGATATGCATTCATTAACTTACAATTTGCTGAGTTGTTAAGTGTTGTTAAGTTAAATGCTTCTACTATGCTTGTTTTGGCAAATGTAAGTGTTACAGCTAAAGGTTATGTCGTAATGTAATGCATTATGTCGTTTGGGGAGCTGCAGGACCACAAATAATGGAGGAGGGAATGGAGATTTATGCCAATTGAAACTAATTACTCATGGCCAATTAACTGCAGCAGTAGGGGTAATTACATCTGTGATTGACTATCTGCAAAATAACAACATGACACTTAAAGCACTGTTGAAGCCTTTGCGTCCATTAAAAGGATCATCAGAATAACTTTATTATCTGACAGCAGGCCAGAAGATTCTACCCGGAAGGTGGTGGTGGGGGTCAATATGGACATACCTGTATACAGGTACTGTATATTGGTCACATATAGATGTAAAATAGACAGGGATAGAGAAAGTAGTAGGATAGAGAGAGTAACATGGTAATGACTACTACATAAATGACAGCAGAAAAGAAAATTGCAAGTGCATTTTATAGTTTTTTTGTGCAGCTCCACAAATCTGCAGCTCAAACGAAAACACCAGCAATACAACTACGATTTTTCACATTATTTGTCTGCCTTCTTGCTGTCCCTCATTTGCTTTCTGCATGATTATGTATTTTTCCTGACATTAAGCAGCTCACAGCAGACCCCAATCAGTGTTAAGATTGAAACTGCCAATCATGTACATTTTGTGTATTGGATTTTTTCACAGCAGCAATCTGAATTTGAAGCTTTCATCATATTCATCATAGTTTTATGTAAACAATGGCAAACTCAGAAGCAGGCACCGGCACAGAAAGAGTCAGCACTATTAAATTGTCATTAAATCGTAATGCAAGGCAGTATGGGCAATACTCATTAGTAGTAGTATAGTGGTACAAACACTTGTATTTCACTGACTCAATGTTTTACCACACCTTATTTCAAGTAATGATCCAATCTTCCCTTTTTTAGTTGCAGCAACTCTTCCAACCACACTTCTGGCAGAAAATAACACCGCAGCCCAAGCTTAAAAATGTCATTACACAAAAGGTTAAATGTGACCATTCTTTCTCCTGCTGGAAACTGAAGTCATTTCTAAAAGAGGAGAATACAATGAAAAACTCTTCCCTTAGTACTGGACAGACGCCAGCACTGATTGGCTAATAAAGACAGTCAGAGTGCAGGACAACAGGCCACTTTGCCAATAAGCCTTTTCAGACAGAAAAAGGTGGTCTCTGATTAATTGCTACAGAGTTGGACACACGTCAGAGGGATGCTTTTCGACACTGGGTGTACTTTTGTTCTTTACGTTATCTTTACAAGAAGCATCTTTGATTAGTTTAGTAAAAAAAAAAAAAATTGACAGAGAAGTCTTCACAAAGGTAGCTGTGCATGTAGGATACATGTTTGTTCTGTGTTTGCTCATTGTTCTCTAGTGTTTGTTTGCCCTGCTCTTAATAGCAAATAAACCACTTAACATTAAATAAACTAGACAACCATTCCCAAATGATACATTACTGACTGGTATTAGAACAATGAGCATCTATTTCAGGCTTTGATAAACTAATTAAAAAGGTATTGCCTCTATTTACCTGGAAGGTCACAGAGAAAGAAAAAGAGATTCAAAGAAAAAATAAATAAAGACTAGATGTTATCTGACTGTAATAACAGCTATAAATGAATGATGGAGGGATGGAAGCACAAAGAGAGCCTCTGGGAAGATAAACTGATGGAACCAATATAATATCTAGGAAACAGTATTGAACATGGCTACTTCCTGTTCCTGTGGCCAAAAGATGTATAGACCTTTGTACCTAATGTGGAAAAGTGTGTACCACTAAATGAGTTTGACACAGGGCCAAATTATCACATTCATGCACAAAAGAGGGGTTTCCACTTTCTCTTCATATTTGCCATCACACTTGAACCACTAGCCTGTGCAATACATATTAATATCAGGTGTATTAAAGTAGACGGATGCCATATTATTGGTCTCAAGCATCTCATAAATTGCCGTTCCAGCAATGTGTTTGCTAATCAATAGTTTCTTTCAGACACCCAGCTACAAAATAAACTGGACAAAATCTAAGGCAATGCCTTAATCAATAAATTGTCCTCCAATAGTTGGGATCAGCTGGCTGTTTGAACAGATTCCTTCAAGCGTGGTATTAAACACATAACACAGAGGCTGAGAAATAACAGCCAACATATACTTTAGTTTTCGTATCCTACATAATTGAAAGAAATGGAATATATCTCTATATATCGTCTTGACTTCATAAAAATTATAACCACCAAAGTTATTAACATGACCTACAGTATCTGCTGCCACAGTCAAGAGTACAATCTTTGATTTTGCCAGGGAAACGGCCTCTTTTAATTCCACATAGCCACGGGACTCTCATTTTAGATCAGACACATATCACTTGTCATTTTCAATCTCACAGCAAACAAAATTACTTGCTACACTACAGAGAGCTTGCTTTGGATTTAGATAGACGAGATGTCTGATCCCCTTCCAGTTAAGAAGGGGATTAAGACAGTTATCTTGCACAACAAAAGCAACAGTTTCAAGAGTTTTTCATGCTTCAGAGCTTCATATTTCTGCATAAAACATGAAAACAAAAGTTCACAGTTGGACGACTCCAGATGAAAGACTGGAACCTGTAGATCTCCAGTTATACTTGCAATTTTACACAACACTGTCAAAAAGGGTGTCTAGAGAGTAGCATACATCAATTTTATGGCAAACTTATTCATCAAATTGACACAAATAACAACCCTATCTGCACTTTAAGCTAATGCAGCCTAAGGCATCTTAAGAGTATATAACTTATCAGATCAACAATTAAGTACCCATTTGTTTCACATTTTGTACTGAGATCAAACTCATTCAGCTTGCAACACTGAAGTGAGAGTGCACGTGACTACATAATTAGGCATGTATTTAAAAAACACAAGGTCAGACTGGGGGACACAAGACGTTCTAGTCATCGACCATCTGTGCTACGGACTGTCCTATAAAGCAAGGGGCCTGTCAAGGTTGTGTTGATGTGGTGGTTGGTTTAGCCATTTGAAAGATGGATAGAAAGAAGTGAGCTGAACCTATGATTCTGTGTGAGGTATGTGAGCTAAAAACTGAATCCTAAGGCAGGGTTATTAACATTGTGTGCATTTCAGAGTATATGTGTGTGTGTTTTCTCATGCATGGATGTACTGTAAGTGGGAGGGTTACATCTTACTTATCACAACACACATCATCAGCTATACTCCAAACCCCTTGAGAGAAACAACTGACTCTCAGACGGACAAAGTTGAAGTGCTACTGTTACCTTTCATTCAATGATGATGAAAAATACGAATGATAATATGTTATCATTATTATCATTATAATAATAATCAGAGACTGCTAATCTGTCTGTTCCTTGATAAACCGTGAACCATGTTGCCTTCATGCAGCTGGTCTGGCTTTGTCCTTGTAGTTAATTTACTAACTTCTATTTAAATCTCATGTTTATATCCAGTAGATTTCATGCTTACGTGAACACAACTTTCTAGTATATTGATATCCATTCTATCTAGCAATATAATTACTATTGTTTAGGCTTTTGTGTTGTGGGTAGCAGGGGAAGGAGGACCAAAACGCAGGTTGCAGGTGAGAACAGGGCAATTTATTGGGAAAGAACGGAAACAGTCCACAGCGGAATCAACAGTTCAAAAGTCCAGGGGAAACATACCAAAATCCAAAATACCAAGGCCGCCGGGATCCAGGGGAAAAAAAGGCGAGAAACAGACAGGATGAAAAAAAGGCAGGGGAGACTGACAGGGAAGCTGGTTGCAGGAACGGGAACTCACAGAGAGCCAAGGAACAAACAGGCTTGACAAACTGGCAAACTCACAGGGCAACGGCAAAAGGAACACTGGGGTTATAATACAAGAGGTAACGAGGTAATGGGGAACAGGTGAGACCTCAGGTGAATCACATTAGGGCGGGGCAGTCCACAATCCTACTACAACAAAACAGGAAGTAGAAAAAACAGACACTTATCGGGGAATACAAGACAGGGCCAACAACACTGGGACACAAACACAGGAAGGGCCAAAGGGGAAAAATAACCCCAAACAAAACCCCAAACCACAACATTTTATCTACTAAACTGATGACAACACAAGCTATTGTCATCTGTAACAATCAGTCGGCTAAACAGTTTTGTGGGTTGCATGACTCTCTGCCTGTCCATGAACACGCCGCCCTCTGTCCCTGCTATCTTTTGTCTGGCTTCAATAATCCACACTGCATCCTTAATTAACATAATGCTAAGCAACAGCAGACACACACTGCCAGTGGGTCAAAAGACTGATTCTTTGGCACATATGTAATGCCTCGTTTGCTGCTGGAATTTGACACTGCTAGAGAGCATGCTTCAAGTCAGCCCTGTGTTAATTAACAGTGCGACTGGGAAGCCATTCTGGCTGCAGGTTCTATATTTCCTCCAGAGATAGAGCAGGGCTTAGGGCTGGCCTCCAAACCAACTGCAACTACACAACTGACTGAAAATCTCTTTCTAGTTAGTTGCAACCTTTTTTTCCCCTGGATTTATCAGCTAATAAGAAATACCAATCTTTCCAATACACATAATTCTTTTTACTGTTGTTGCTTCATTTGGACTGAACTTGTTATTGACACACACACAAACACACACACAGAGTAGATGTACTCTCGTCCAATGGTGGAGCAAAGATGTCAGAGTATTTCAGGTTGAGTTCTGCATCAAGCTGCTCCTACACACATGCGTGCACACACATACGCACACTTGCATGCACACACACAAGCAAATGCATGGCATCCTCTTGGTTTGATTAAAATTTAATTGACTTTATCTCCCTCGAGCAGTCTGCTTGCTCAATTCACAATGCCATATTGCTTATTTTCTCTTTCTTTATTGTTACAGTGTGTGTGTGTGTGTGTGACTGTAGACTCCACATCTCTGATTATATGTGTGACAGGGTAATGTGATGTGTGCGAGAGCCTGAGTCTAGCTCTAGCTTTGTTTGTGCAGTACTGATAGATGACTGGAAGTGCACACATCCATGAAGCAAGTAATACTATTTATAATCACTGTTGTCAATGTTGTTGGTGATGATATTAAGTCACTGATTATAAATCCTTAAAAGCAGATAAGTAAATGGGTGCAATTCCTGAAGAACAAGTTACAAACTGGTAAGACAGTAAAAAAATGGGATACATTTGTCTTGGCTTCATTTAATATTTCTGACTGTGATACTGAAATCTACTGAGTATGACAGATACTACTACACTGGAATACGGGTTTAAACACTGTGAAAATGAATGTAAAAATCAAGCCACATTGTTTCTCCTTGACTTGGACTCAATGCAGGCAGCCATCAAATGCCACATCTCACATTTCATGTGCTGATGGCTGGATGTGGCAACAACTGCTAACCTGCCAAACCAAACCAGTTTCACCTGCTAGCAACAGCAACATCTAAGTGAGAGACAGCTGCTCTGCAGGTAAGCTAAACTGACACTAATTGGCCAAAAAGAGTGAATAATATTTCTCATTTAAGGTGTTTTGAAAAGAAAACAGTAATACTGTTTAGTGTGTATCAAAAAGCATGAACCACATGACAACTGAATATACCAAGGACGTTGATCGGTTAGGGTCAACTCTGAAAAGTCCTGATACAGGGACAGTCCTAGACTACAATTAGATACTGTATTTCTTTCTTTCCCCATGCTCTCTTTATATGAACACATGTCTTGGTTCTGTTTGTTCTGGTTGCTTCTCTGTGCCAGTTTGACTCTCCTGTGCTCTTCTGGACTAAAGTGATAATGGGGCACTGCCTACCATGTGTAATCCTCCCTTTCATTGCCTTCACAAATCTGGAATCTCCCAAGGATTCTTCTTCTTTCTTTCTTGTTTCACTGTCTGCTGACTTAGGCTTAAAGGGCTTTTCAGTGCAACTCTCCAGCCATTACAGATGTGACCGAGCAGAAAAAAATGCAGATGATGAAAATAAATAAATCAGTGTTTGATTGTGGAACTTGCGCAAACATTTTGGACATCATAAGTCAGACACTGGAACCCATACAACATGTGACCTCGCATCGGACAGAGTGGGTATAAAATTAAGTTACTTTTAATGTGTCCTTGCATTTTTCTCTTTGCAGTGAATATACTGTATAAGCTTGTTTGAGAATGAGTCTATTTTTCTCCTCCAAATAAATGGGAAATGAAGTGAATGTCAGTACACGGCTGACATTTTAATAACTACAAGGCATCTGCTCCAACCTGAGATTTCTACAGTCAGTCACACCTGGGGAGCAGAGAGCAAGGGAAACCATGTGTGTGTTATGTGATTGTAAAAGTGTGTATGTGTGTGTGTGTGTGTGTGAGCCTTGTGCATAAACAGGTATGTTACAGACAATGTTTGTGTAGGAGGGGTAGAATATAAGGTCATGATCAATTTGATGATGTTGTATTAGGTTGTAGAAATCAAATGTTACATGATTTGGTCCCACCACTCAAAACAACAAATCCTCTGCCATATGACCATCCCTATGAAGCTCAGTGATAGTCTGCCCAGGTACTGATCTAGAGTCAGTCTTCAAGATCAATCTTGTGATAACAGTGTTACCTCTAAGGTTTTAAGACCTTGACCTGACATTGGTTTCTTACACAAGCACTGAAGCCACAACAGCCATTGAACTCTCCATTTCCCTCCCTCCCTCCCTCCCTCTCTCCCTCTCTCTCTTTCTCTCTCTCTCTGTATGCACATGGGTAGAGGCAGGTTTGTCAACTGCTGTGTACCTGAGTGTAAAATATTGTTTTAATTAACAGTGTCAAACCCAAACACTCATTCAATTACACACCTACTGTCTCTACCTCTCTCTCACACACACACACACACACACACACACACACACACACACACACACACACACACACACAGCAATAACCAGCTTTAGTTGCTACAGGCCCCCTCATGTGCTGGCCAATAGACCATCGCCATGGCAACACAATAGCTATGTAGTGTCAGCATAATGAATTATGGACACTGTATGCAAATGCAAACAGTTAACATGTATATATTCTGTGCAGCAGTTCTACAACTGTTCACGGTGTCAAAGATACATGAATTATCTTCCTTTAGATCATGTACCAGAAAAGTTACATACTGGTCTTCACGCTTTAGGGGCCCACCAAAGCAGAATATAGGTTATCTTACAAGCACTGCACAATTCATTTGCATTTGAAATTTGCAGTTTTGGCCATTGTTTTCTGTTGGTTACAATAACACCATAGCCTGCCACAGGAACGACTGAGATTAGTGAAGTCAGACGGGATAAGAAACACAAACAATCGATCATACATGTTGTAAAGGAGCTTTTAGACAGATTATCTTAACCAGTAGCTCCCAACTTGGGTCAGAACACAAGCCTAAAAGATTGAAAAACACGGATATAAACCACTTTATTTTATGATAAAACGGAAAGTAAATGTGTCTGAAATGTCTGTAATAATCCCTCATTGCAAGTGTTTGTTGTGAAGACACCACCACAGGCCTAACAGGTTGTTTGTGAATATATATCAAATATCAGCACTGACACCGTTTGGACTGAAAACTATGACAAATAAAGCTTAAATGTTTGTTCAGATAATCATCACTAAAAATTGTCATACAGTAACTGTCCTATTTGTTTTTTGTCAGATCAGATGATGTGTCCGTTGCTTCACAGGCAGAAAGATAAACATCCGGTTATTTCAATTTGAATAATTTTAACTTCATAAAAGAAGTTATTGTGTTCAGGGTTGAATTCAAATGAAAATGAGAGTGTGCACTTGTTTGGTCTAATGAAGATTCAAAGCAGCGCATAAGAGGCTAATGAAACAAAACTAGTGAGATATTAATGAGAAAACCACTTTGTTCAAGTATGTGTGAAATACATGCAAATAATTATCAGCTAAATCCCAGAGGTTTTTGGTATGTTTATTCACCATCATCCATCTACTCGAAAATAATTTAAAATGTATCTAAGGGGCCCAATACATAAGAAAAAAACTGTTTTTTCAAAGAAAAGAAGAGAAGACACATAGAGGAGTGTGGAGGATAATAAAACAGAGAGGAGATGAAAATCTAAAAAATAGTCAGTGAGGGGATAATCAGATATACAAGGTTATTGAGAGAAAATACTAAAGAGAAACCATAGGAAAGTACAAAGTCTAAAACTCAACTGCTGTAAAGTTGTGTGTTCAACAGGGACAACACGTTTTTTATGTTATCTATTTTTATTTCTCATCAATTGTAAAAGACTCAGAGATTCTTTAAGGATTTTCAGTTTTTAAGTGTATTTAAAAGTAGAAATAAATCTTTAAAGCCCTCAACAGCCGTAAAACAGAAGCAGTTTGCTATCATCACTACTCGGTGGCATAAACACTTCATGATTAACCGGAGATTAGGTTTTGCTTCCAACATACAGCGGGTTGTTGGTTAGTTGTCTGCTTTGTGAATACTAAATAAAAGATTTTGGAACCGAGCTGAGGCAGAAATTAATCACATGCAAATAAGAAAAAAAACTTGATTTAGTAAAAACAAAACAGACTGTGATGGAGAGTTCCTGTTTAAAGCTCCCATATTATGCTCATTTTCAGGTTCATAATTGTATCTTGAGGTTATAGCAGAATAGGTTCACATGGTTAAATTTTGTAAAAACACCATATTTTTATTGTACTGCACATTGCTGTAGATCGTGTTTTGTTTAGGTCTCTGTTTTAGCTACAGAGTGAGACATCTCACTTCTTTACTATGTTTGTTGGGAGTTGCATATGCGCAGTAGCTAGGTAATGATACCATCTGCAAGCCTCTATGTGGTGGAGCATAAACTTTTGGTTTTAGTTTTACAGTAGCTTTAGTTTTTTTTTAATAGGGTCAGGTATAATGTCTCAGCAGAATATATCTACATATACAGTGGGTACGGAAAGTATTCAGACCCCTTTAAATTTTTCACTCTTTGTTTCATTGCAGCCATTTTCCAAAAATCAAAAAAGTTCATTTTATTTCTCAGTAATGTACACTCAGCACCCCATCTTGGACAGAAAAAAACAGAAATGTAGAAATTTTTGCAAATTTATTAAAAAACAAAAACTGAAATATCACATGGTCATAAGTATTCAGACCCTTTGCCGTGACCCTCATATGTAACTCAGGTGCTGTCTATTTCTTCTGATCATCCTTGAGATGGTTCTACACCTTCATTGGAGTCCAGCTGTGTTTGATTATACTGATTGGACTTGATTAGGAAAGCCACACACCTGTCTATATAAGACCTTACAGCTCACAGTGCATGTCAGAGCAAATGACAATCATGAGGTCAAAGGAACTGCCTGAGGAGCTCAGAGACAGAATTGTGGCAAGGCACAGATCTGGTCAAGGTTACAAAAAAATTTCTGCTGCACTTAAGGTTCCTAAGAGCACAGTGGCCTCCATAATCCTCAAATGGAAGACGTTTGGGACGACCAGAACCCTTCCTAGAGCTGGCCGTCCGGCCAAACTGAGCTATCGGGGGAGAAGAGCCTTGGTGAGAGAGGCAAAGAAGAACCCAATGGTCACTGTGGCTAAGCTCCAGAGATGCAGTCGGGAGATGGGAGAAAGTTGTAGTAAGTCAACCATCACTGCAGCAATCCACCAGTCGGGGCTTTATGGCAGAGTGGCCCGAAGGAAGCCTCTCCTCAGTGCAAGACACATGAAAGCCCGCATGGAGTTTGCTAAAAAACACCTGAAGGACTCCAAGATGGTGATAAATAAAATCCTCTGGTCTGATGAGACCAAGATAGAACTTTTTGGCCTTAATTCTAAGCGGTATGTGTGGAGAAAACCAGGCACTGCTCATCACCTGTCCAATACAGTCCCAACAGTGAAGCATGGTGGTGGCAGCATCATGCTGTGGGGGTGTTTTTCAGCTGCAGGGACAGGACGACTGGTTGCAATCGAGGGAAAGATGAATGCGGCCAAGTACAGGGATATCCTGGACGAAAACCTTTTCCAGAGTGCTCTGGACCTCAGACTGGGCCGAAGGTTTACCTTCCAACAAGACAATGACCCTAAGCACACCGCTAAAATAACGAAGGAGTGGCTTCACAACAACTCCGTGGCTGTTCTTGAATGGCCCAGCCAGAGCCCTGACTTAAACCCAATTGAGCATCTCTGGAGAGACCTGAAAATGACTGTCCACCAATGTTTACCATCCAACCTGACAGAACTGGAGAGGATCTGCAAGGAGGAATGGCAGAGGATACCCAAATCCAGATGTGAAAAACTTGTTGCATCTTTCCCAAAACGACTCATGGCTGTATTAGATCAAAAGGGTGCTTCTACTAAATACTGAACAAAGGGTCTGAATACTTATGACCATGTGATATTTCAGTTTTTGTTTTTTAATAAATTTGCAAAAATTTCTACATTTCTGTTTTTTTCTGTCCAAGATGGGGTGCTGAGTGTACATTACTGAGAAATAAAATGAACTTTTTTGATTTTTGGAAAATGCCTGCAATGAAACAAAGAGTGAAAAATTTAAAGGGGTCTGAATACTTTCCGTACCCACTGTACAAAATGGTTGGAGAACTGTTAGGGGAAGTTAGGCATTTTGTTGCCAATCTGCAAAAATATTTCTTACCAAGTGTTCCTATAGGTGTCTAGTAACACCTCCCAATTTCTCCACAGCCAAATTCTTTGGGATATGCCTGGAGAGCTAATCAAAGAAGGGGTGCCAAGGAGGCCTGGGTAAAAATAGTGAAAAGATTTTTTTTTCCAATATTAGCTTTTAAGATGTCTAACTAGGGTTTTTTGGGGTGCTGAATATAACAGATTATGTCATTTTTAAAATATGTTTTCAAGGTAAAGAATGGATTCTTAACATTCAATTTGAGATAAACCCACTTTAAAAACTTTTTACAAGACACTACAGTAATGACACCTGCTATGCACATACTCAGTACATGTCTCTCTGCATGTGGAGAAGGAGCAAGAGCGCTGCAAGAAAATGTAACAAAGTTACTTTCTGGCATGGTAAGTAAATCCATTTTGCTGTTTAAAGTTTAGATGACTATATGTATGTATAGGCCCCTACACCATTTCTATCTCTTAGTTACTGCCTAAAATGAATGTTGCTAGCTAGCATCCAGCTTAAGTTAGCTAAAATTAATGTAAACTTTTCCTTAGCTAAGGAAACCATTGTAAATGTGTTGTTGATCAACTCACTATATAATTCAAAGTGAGATTATTAGTTACACACAATCTATTAATGTGTCTGTATGGACCTATTCTGCATGACTTTGATCATGCCCATTGCATGGAATGCTGTGTTTCCTTGTAGTGACACAATGTTGAGATCTACAGTATATTATCGCCAACACATTGATGAACAGTGCTTTCTGCTGGAACAAAGAGGGTAGGGGTTTGCTGATTTTCTTTTTGCATTCCAGCACCACTCTCCTCTTGCTCCTTTGGCAGATAGGACTGCATCAACCTCTGCTTCCTCAGCCTCCACAGCTCCTCTACCATCTTCATCGGTGATTATGGCATCCTGGTCCATACTACCACATCTGTTTTACACATTCAAGTAACAATAATTGTAGTGATGGGGCTCAACATATGATTGAAAGTATCTTAAGTGATGAATACGGTCAATCAACCACTTTGACCCCAAGGTATTTGAACTCCTTCACTTGGAGAAAGGTTGGAGGATAGAGTGCAACAATAATAGCCCCTTTGATCCAAATGTGGTCAAGCTGAATCGTGAGTCTGATTACAAGATGCGCAGGACCAACAATCAGACATCAATTACACTCAGAATTGTAATACACCTGAAATACTGTGTAGTCATTGAGCCCTCATATTCTCACTTCTTCCAATTATTGAATAATTGCTACATTTATAAATAATAGTTCCTCTTCTAGGTCAAGGGATCCAAAAGCATATACATTAAAATGAATTGTCCTGAGAATAAACACAGCAGAACAAAACTGAATTTACACAAAAATAAAGACAGAGAAAGTCAGACAAAATGTGTGTTGGCTTACCTAATTAAATGTGTGCATGCAACTTGTCTATTTCTATATATGCACCACTGGCCTTGAGAATTAAAATGAAAAGAATGTCAGTGAGATGACAAGATTAGTGCTGCTTTGAAATCTCTTAACTGTCTAGTGCCTCTCTGGTAATGAAATGCAAATATTTATGGAGCCTTTAGGATTGTAGCTCTTCATGAAAAATTCATCCCTCCAAAATTGTTATTTGTAATGCGTCAATAAACCACACCATGAGACAAAATGGACGCCAAGTGGCGTTAGTGTTATCAGGTTAAAACATCAGGATTATGCACCAGCATGCAGAAGATCCCTTCCACAGTGTAGAGTGCACAGGGCATAACATTTTTGTTTGACTGACTAAGATGGCTTTCGATCGAAAACACACACACACACACACACACACACACACACACACACACACACACACTCACACTCACACTGACGCAGCATGCAGTGATATTGTGCCGCTCTCATCTGTAATCAGCCCGGCTTATCAGGTCCTGCAGTTCAACAGAAATGTAGAGACATACTGCAGTGATTTGTTCACCTGATTATCTCCCCTCCCCAGACTGCTGATCTGTCCCGTTGAGATGAAACAAATCACAGAGAATTAGCCTCCAATTACACTCTGCAAGCAGGCTAGCCTCTCTTCATCAGTCATCCTCAATTAGCCCCACAAGCAAATGTTTGAAGTTAAATACTGAATAGAGGGTTGTAGTCTGAAAATGATTACCCTCTCCACCCACCTACACAGCATCCTCTAACATAGCTTCCTATGCTGTTTTTCCTCCAAAGGCATAGTGTGGCCAGGATTGCCGTGAGTATGATCAAAGTGTGTGTTAGCATCAGAATCACTAATACATCACAGATTCACGCTGCATGTGCTACGGGTGGAAGTTTGTCAAACAGTGTACTGTGATGCGCTGTATAATGTCGGACTAAATCTGTTGAAAATAAAGGTGGGTTTTGCTTCCCACACATTTTGTTGTATTCTTACTCACACACACAAGCACACTTCTTTTTTATCCACAGATGGATCCAAATCATGACCCACAGCTAAAGACCCCCCTAGTTCATTAAAGTGGCTCAGTTGGATTGAAAAAGCTCTCTCTCCCACTGAGAGACAACAAAACAGCTCAGTCAGCTCCCAGTTCTGCCTTTTCATAGCTCACTACCCAAAGCTGCTTCAACTCTTCAGGCTGACCTGACTTCTTTTAAACAAAAATGTGTTTACTCTCTATATTAGCACTAAGTTTTGAATGGCTTTTATCTTAAACATTCCCCATCACCTTTCTAAAGCACTGCTTCTTTAGCCCAACCTTTACCGTTTTTTTTTACAATTGTTTACACAATAAAATTAAAACTTTCCCACAATTAGCTAAATATTACAATCAAGGAGCAAAACACCGGCCTAGATTTGCACAACAGCAAGCACATTGTCAGGTTCACACATTTTGCAAAACACTAAACACACTTGTATGCATTTGACACAGAAATTTCTCTTGATGTAACTTCCTTGCATTTCAAAGCAAAGGCTTTCAAATAAACACACTCATGAACCAATTGGTTAAACACAGCCACCAGGTACGCAAACACATGATTGCTTAATTGTAGACACACCAATCAAGTTTAAGCACTATTTAAAATGCAGCAGGTAAGTTCACCTGCTTCTTCTTCTTCTGACTTCTTCCATTTTGGTTTCCAAAATGGAAGAAGTCAGAAGAAGAAGAATGAGAGTGAGAGGGGGAGTCCACAGAGGAGGAGAAGGAGGTAGAGGTAGAGAAAGTGTCGGAGGCCCAATCAGAGGTAGAGGCCGAGGTGGAGGTGGAGGTAAAGGAAGAGGGACCTGAAGCCGGAGAATGTGCTCAAAGAAGAAGAGTGCTAAATGTATCAAATGAAATTCGTGCAACACTAGTGGACCACGTTGTGAACCACGGATTGACGCTGAGGGAGGCTGGAGTAAGAGTTCAGCCAAATCTTAGCAGATATACAGTGGCATCTGTCATAAGGAAATTTTGACAAGGAAACAGGATAAAGAAAATCTGTCTACAGTTACAGTAATCACCTGCTGCCTGTATGCACCATATCAGCACTTTTGATACCCCTTACTGGGACATGTTACAGTAGGTTACATGTAATATTTTCTACATCGGATTGAGGGGTCGGGAGCGACAAGGAGGAAGGGGTCCCATATTCACGCAAGAACAAGTGAGAGAGATCATAAACATGGTTTTGGCTAATAATGCTATCAGGCTCAGAGAAATCCAAGCCAACATTATCGGTGACCATGCCATTGTCAATAATGTCCATCAGGTCTCTCTGTTAAGTCTGGCACGCATCCTGAAAAAACATCAGGTTCAAATGAAACAAATTTATTGAATGCCATTCAGAGAGGGTCAAACGGCTGTGGCATGAGTATGTGGAGGTATGTATTGTTCACTTTAGCACTGTGATGTTGCATACTGCACACATGACCTTTTTATATGTTCATTGACTGTATACTAGATCCATCCTGACATACACAATATTTTCTTTCACTGTATTTCAGAGAGTTTTACAGGTGGATGCTGAAGAAATCCTGCATGAATACATGTACATAGATGAGGCAGGGTTCAACCTTACAATAGCAAGAAGGAGAGGCAGAAATATCATTGGCCACAGGGCTATAATCAATGTCCCAGGGCAACGTGGGGTGTAACATCACCCTTTGTGCTGCCATTACACAGGATGGGGTCCTCCTCTCTCATGCCAATATGGGCCCTCACAACACACCTCACATTCTTGGTTTTGGATCGACTGCACAACATCGTCACAGCAGTTAAACAAATGCACTAGATGTAATACATTGTCATCTGGGACATTCCACCACTCTGCTCTTGTTGAGAACTGGTTTCAACACCAACCACAGTTTACATTACTATACCTTCCACCATACTCTCTGTTTCTAAACCTAATCAAGGAGTTTTTCTCTGCATGGCGTTAGAGAGTTTACGATCTCCGGCCCCAGGCTCAGGTACCCCTCACTCAGGCCATGGAGTATGCCTGTGACCAAGACGACGCCGCAGCTCTGCAAGGATGGATTCGACATTCAAGACGGTTCTTCCCACGTTTTCTTGCCAATGAGGATTTTGCCTATGATGTTGATAAAATTCTGTCCAGATCCCGCTAGGCGAAGAGATAATGTCTAGTATTTTCAGTAGTTTTTCAGCTTTGTTTGTTTTTGTTTGTTGTTGTTTTTCTGTGATTGTAACCTATACTGGATACCGTATTTTATGTTTGTCTGTTGTTTACTGAGCTAACAGTGTTATGCACACTACTGTATTCGTATGAGAACTTGGGCATGTTTGTTTGTTGATTCTCCATGTTGACATGTTGACTGATTTGGGTATATGGAGAGAAATAAATTATATTTTCCTCAGTCTGCAGCATTGCTCTTGTGTAGTGTTTGAACTTACTGTATATTTGCACTTTATCTGTGTACTTCATTTACAGTACTCTAATCACTGATATGTAGAATTGCTAAAGTGTTTAAGTTAGCAACAGCGGTGTGTAACTGGTTCAAACAGAATTAAGTCAAATGAAATGCATTGCAAAGGGTCTGAGGTGTTCTGCTCATTGGGTGTGTGATTGTGCTAATTATGTGTAGTGTTTTGAAAAAACAGTCCCTGCTTTTAAAATAGTGCTTATGCAATAAAAAAAAACTGTAACATGCACATTTACACCGACAGCCATGCAAATAGCATCCCTGAACACACATAAAGCACCGCTACCTGTTCACCCTGGGGTCAAAACATGTTTTTAACCCCACTATGACTGGCATTAATACAGACAGACATACACACACACACACACACACACACATGGATGCATGCACGCTTCAAGTAGCACAGCGGGTAGTAACATGATATTGGCCCCTTTCCCATAGGCTCAATATTACACACTTTAGTCACAACATGCTGGGTGATCATAGGCGTTGCCACTGTGCAGACAGCAGAGCTGACCTGTGATATTATGATCGTGCTTATGAACACAACTGTGACAGACGCTACACTCAACTGAGCAGTGTAGTTGTCATAAACTGATTGGCTCAACATGTGCACTCATGCAGGTGACTAAACAGGAAGCAACATCTTAAAATCCCTCTGAGGTTTGAATTTCAGTTTACTTATGCATTTCTATGCTGTACTATACTTGTTGTGTTATGCCTCTGCTAATGCAAACTGAATATTTTCTGGTGTCGCAAGGTCACAAAAGCTTTCAACAGTGGAGAGCTTTCATTGTGAAGCCGCTACCTGAAAAGCTGTGTTACTGAGGCAAGCTCTCGAACTTCTTGTTTGATAACAACACTTCTAACATTACAACCCTGATTGAGGACTTGTTTGGGTCAGAGGTTCAACTTTAAATGTGGTAAGGGACGAGTGTTAAAGGCAAAAAGCCCCTAACCCATGAGCTGGTCACATAAACAGGTGCAGATTTTAGCATTAAGTTAAGCAACACCTTTTACAAAGTTATCATATTGTATGCAAAACAACTCCAACTGTAGAAGAATAATAGGCTCTGATCAATGTTGCTCATGGAAGTCATAGTGCCAATATCCCAACGGATTCCATCATATCTGGACCAGGTGGTGTTACCATTCGTAGGATCTTTACCTTCTTTATTAAATCACAAACATTGGCAGATTACAAGAAAATAGAGATATAGTAGGATGAAATAAGAGGAGAGAAGGATGAATGCATAATGATGTCACAACAGTATTAACAGGATTAGGCTTAATCTACAAATTTGACTAAACAAGGGAGAATTGCCTCACCGAGTCAGTAGTCCATGTCCTATAATCTTCTACACTTTTACGCTGATGGCTCTGTTAGCTTGACATGAGATCATGTAGTACAATTAGCTATCTTCCTATCCTTTTCTTCACACTATTCATCTCTACTACTGACATAGCCTATATAGAACATTAAAATGTTTTTTTTTGTCAGTGTGTTTGTATGTCTGTGTGTGGACAGCAGAGGTTCTGAGCTATTGCATACTGTTAATCATAAAGGGTTTTTCTGATGTGCGTGATGTGTATGTGGACCAGTTCCCAGTTGGAATTTATAAAACATACACTATATGTTCAAAATGTTCAACAAGACAGACTTTTTAACAATTATTTGTGTTGCTGCTGTTGTTTGTGGTGGTGGTCATTCACTGTCTCTCAAAGATGCCAAAACACTTACTGCTGCTGAATTCAAAGTGAAGCCACGACTGAAAATATTGCAATCCCAAGATCATATCATAATTATAATTCACTCCCTCCAGGATTTTGCAATGTCGAGATCTCGCAAATTCAACTAATCACTGTGACTTTGGTGCTACCCGAAATTTTGACCAATCACCGCAACCTTTCTGCAAATTTGACCAACAACCGGAGTTTCCCACGACTTCAACCAATCCCAGCAGTCCCATGTGCCAGACTTTGTATCAGTATGTGACTCTGAGAGCATCAGTGTACGCTGTAACGGTTTTTCACTCTGAAGTCGCAGAAGCGGCTGCTGTTTCAATCTTGTTAGCTCTCTGCAGCGGACGTGGCTGCTGAGTAACCCCCACAACTGACGCGCACACACACAAACACACATGGTGGATGCTGGAAAAACCGGAGATGAGACATACAGGATGATCTAAATTGAGGACAGCTATGCTCGTTGTGCAATGATAAGTTAAAGTCCAATAAGTACTTTATCAAACCATATGAATGTGTGTCCCAGGTCAGGATAGGATACTAACTAACAATGTAAAGATCAACAAGCCACTGACAGACATGTTTATGTTTGATTCATTTAATAAATATTTTTTTGTCTTAAATCAACCAGCCATTTTCATATTATACCAACATTTGCAGCATCCTGAGACTTTTTGGTAAGATTACTAGGAAAACTCAGTATACAGTAGAGTAATTTTATTCTCCCCAAAAGTTTCCTTTTTATATTTAAAGTACTATACAAAACAACTTTGCAACTTTCTCTGTCTCTCGCAACTTCTTTGTAACAAACAACACAACTTTTATTGCAATTTTTTACAAAAGCTCCCGCAACATCAGGCATTTTGGGCCGCAACAATCTCAAAAAAAGGAATCCTGAAGGGACTGATAATTGAGTGACCTCTTCCCTAAGAAGTTCAACACAATATAGAAATAAAGCATTTATACAACATATGTATTGATAATACATAGTGCACAAATTTATGGCTGACCAGCTACCCAAACCAAAGTGTGCTATGAATTTAAACCAGTAACATCTCCCACACTCTGCACATGGCTCCTCTACTGCACTGTATTTCACAAACAACATACTACACCACTAAATATAAACAAAGTGGTTTTATTTGACTCTGTGTCCTCTATATATGGTGGCAGAAGCAGGTTGGGTGAAGGCCGCACAGATGAAAGAAAGGTCAGTGATTATGATATACTGTATGTCTATCAGATACATTACAACCCCCTGCTACTCATTCCAAAACACTAAAGTCAAAACAGAGAGATTAATTTAATGGGAATCTGATTATGAGGGTTATAGTGGTACCACGGCATGCACACGTACATGCACACACACACGCACGCTTGCACGCTCGCACGCACGCACGCACACACACACAATGGCTGCAGAAGCCAGATAGCGTTATTTGATGTGACATGTAATTCCAAACACATCAAGGACAAATTATACAGGCTGAAAGAGAGCAGCAGAGAGAGAGGACTATAGAGAGAGATAGAATCCAGGCGAGAAGTGACACAGGCAGTTTCCTCTCCTTCCCTCGTCTATTTCTCTGCCTCAAATATGTCCTTACCAGTGGACGGTAACGCAAAGCTATGAGCATGACAAATTACACAAATTAAGTGGCTATTAAGAATAAATAATTGATCATGTCTGTGCATGTATTAGATTTTAGAATTTAGAAATCATGAAAAAGAAATCTGTTGAACAGACAAAATTATTTTAAAATATTTTTCATCTTGATTTCAGTACCATTTGGATGTTCCCTGTTAGGACTGGGTACCAAAGTCAATTTGTTTCTACCAAAATAATTTAGATGATAATGCTGGTGATTGGCTGTCTAATGTTATACATTGTAGAGGCATGCAGGAACAACTCTAAGTTACGGACAGAGACTGAAAAGTAAATATAGAATTTGTGCTATAAATTTGGTATCAAAAATGTATCAATCAGGAACCGGTCGAGGGTGCCCTGATAGCTAAGTTAGTAGAGCGGGCGCTCATATAGAGGTTTACTCTTCCTCCTGGTTCCTGCAATTCCCATAATGCCAATCAATACCCTCTCTGCCTGGTAAATGCCCGAAGTTCATAACCCAGACTTTCAACAAAAAGTCTCAGAAAAGGACATCACTAGGATTATTTTCCTAAACTTTTAAAAGCTGCCTTCAGAGCCACATACAATGACACTCGACTAAGTTAACTTTCACTGTGGAACTGAAATATAGCACATGCGTGCAGCTGCAGTGCTATTGTTTGAGATGCTGGTACAATTTTCTCAACTACTCCATGTTACAATCAGCCCTCTTATTATTCCGTCTTAGTCTGAAAAAATGACCTTCTTTTTCCCAGAGCCTCATTAATATTTAAGTACCCTCATTTCAAAAGCATTAAATTAGTCTTCCTTGACTTCGCCCCTGTGTCACTCAAACACTTCAGAGAGATTACAAGAATATAAAACTCCTTTGTGATTGTATCATCTTTTTATTGATGCTGTCTATTTCCTCTTTCACAACTAATAAATAACAGAGTTATGTCCATGTATTTCATCCATCTCCCTCCAAAACCTGGACAGAGAATTGCGAGACAGATTTAAAATGCCATCAAAATGAATGATGCATTTGCTATCTTGTGTTACATTACAGTGGTAGGAAGCCAGATTTTTGAAACACAAAAATGGCGAAACACAAAACAGAGACAATCCACACTTGCAGTTCAATTATTCACAGTCTCATAGTCTTTGCAGTAATGATTATAGAAATTAACAAAATTAACTATAAAACGTAGTCAGCAATGGAACGTGTATAACATTACATTAGTGAACTAAGGGTTTAACGACACATTGCTATCCTGCTGTCATTTGTCTTGGGAGGCCATGAAGGAACAAATACAATATATGTGAAACAGGACATAATCATTGAGTCGCACAGGATCGGATCAAATGAATAAGACTGCAGAGTGCTCTTAACAATAACCAAACTTTTCAAAGCAAAAGTGAAAACCATCACGGAAAGAAAGTTAGTACACAGCCTATGCTGAGTGTAGTATACAGTTTGTGTGCCCAGTGTTTACACAGAGATAGGGCTTCAATCATTGAGTTGTGCCACTGATTTGTATAAGCCAGATGGCACAAATGACATCCATCCTGTGTCTCTGCAGGTAACATGCATCCGTTGCATCCTGGCAACAGCTGCTGCATCAGCTGGACAGGGTGTCCTAGGGTACTGTGGGGAATATTTCAGTCCTCTGTATCCATTACGTGATAGACTGGTATGAGCCACTTGGTAGTAGCTCATTCACTGCCTCCATGGCACAGTTATTAGGCAGATTAGATTTGGAGATGTGACTGCATGGATTTGGTTGGATAGATGACTGGATTTCACAGCGTCTGGCTTGAACAGCTGCAGAGACGCTAGATTAGAAAATAATCTTCCCAAAAAGGATACGTCATTAACACCAGAAACTCTGTGCTTTAACATCACTATCACAACCACAAACTAAGAATGTAGACACTGAATAGTTTGATGCTTTATGTTTTTTTATTTGTGTATTATTTTGCACTTAAACAGTAGGTGTTCTGTATTGTGTATTTCTTACGGATGCATTAAAGTGTGCTTAGGGATCCAGATCATACCAGTGTGTGTGTGTTTTCTTTAGGAAAATAACTAATGATGATTAAATCATCTTTAAAGAAAAACCTTTATAAATTGATTAACTGACACATCTCTCAGAGACTGTATACATGTTTGTTTGTATGAGTTTGTGTCTTAGTTACTGAGCTTGTGGCAAACATGATGAGTGAGAAAAGACAACAAAAGTCAAAATCTGGGTGTTGCTGTGATGAAAGTTTAATGATCAGAGACTTGAATTGGCTCAGTACTAGATAATTATTATAGTAACACACATACACACACACACACACACACACACACACACACACACATACTCAACTTAGCTTAAGAAGGCCACTAATGAGTCATTACAGTCAACTATGACTCTCCCATTAAGTGGGTTACTTACTGTGCAACTACACAGTACAAATTAGGTCTCTGACATGGGATGTTAATCATGCTGTGGTCTAATATAAACACTGTAGTTATAAAGACTTTGCAGAGCAAGAGATATATCATTGTGGTGGGAAAAATAACACTTGATAAAAACTACAAATCCAATTCCACAGCAATATAGTTGAGTCACTGTGTCAATTTTGTTTATAGAGGTCCATAGAATTCCAACAATGGAGGTGCAACAGCAGGTGTTCCAAGCCTGGATTCTGGTGTGTTCCTAGTTGAAATTCCTGCTGACCATGAATGTCCTTTTCTTCCTCACTTGGAATATGTTGCTTGGAATTTTTTATGGTGAAAATGTAATTCAAATGTATAGGGATTTCCTTTACCCACTGTCTAACTCTAAACAGTGATTGGTAAGTTGCCATTATTTGAACTCCAACTTTCAAAAGAATATAGTGTGACCAGCAACGGACAGTGTCAGTTTTCCATAGTCCATTTATCTAGGTTTCTATTTGATTAGAAGCCACCAAGTAATAGTTATTTACAATCACCAAATTTACAATTTTTTGAACATAAAAGCATTTAAACATATTCTAGTAGAACCCAAAATACAAGTATGAACCTGAGCATGACATGTCACCTTTAAAAAAACATTCTTAACCATGTCCTCCTACAATCAAATGGAGAAAGGAGGAAAACTTCTCTTCTCCTTTCTGTGCTCTACACAATTATGTAACATGAAGTCACACATTTTAAACTTGCCCAACTCCATCATTTGTGAGGAAAACATGCACTTATTTTATTCATGGGTCTGCAGCTTTGCCCAACTCCTTCCTCTTTTCCCTTTCCCCACTGTATTCCCCACACTTCCGCTTCCTCTTCTGTCTTTCACTCTTTTGTCTACACTGTGGATAGCTACTTGTCTAGGATAGATCAGATATATATTATGAAGCTATAATAGAAATATGAGTGTAAGAGAGAGTCTTATATGGAGGGAAAATAGGCCAGCTAAGTAAATGGAGCACAGGTAAGGATGTACAGAATGAGGATGATGAAAGAAAAAAGGAGCAGAAATGAAGGTTAAAAGAAAAATGAAAAACAAGAAGAAGGACAAAATATACACAGAAGGAAACAAGAGAAAGACTCAGGTCAGCTCAATGGTTTGCAGCACTCTACCATTATCAGTATTTCTCCTTCTATATAATATGCCTCAAGTCCCAGCAGGTTTTGTGTGGGTGTGTCAAAATGTTGGAAATCAACAAATGAAGTACAGTAGGAGAGCAATATTGAGGGAGAGTACCACAACTATAAAGGTAAAGAAGTGTTTGCACTGATCACAGATTGCTAATGTAAATCAATAAATTTTTTCTTATATTATGGCAAGTGAAACAAGTGGCATTTAAAAAAAAAAACATAAAACTGGGCGACTGAATTCCTGAATTGAATTCCTTTGCGTTAACATTTATTAGTTTGATTTTCACCCACAGATCACAAACTGTACATATGATGGCTGATCAGATCATTCAAATTCAAGGTTGTTTCCCATCCATAAAGCCCTATAGAGGAGAGGTTTGAGGTCACCTTTAAGCTGCCATTGGCATAGCCACTGCAGGTAGAGTTATGAATAATAGATAAGGCAGCATGCCTCTCAATTAGCGAGATGCTAGGAAAATCCTGCTGCCAATGGCTATTTAAGATGGAGGGAAGAATAGAGAAGGATGGAAGAAAGACAGGAAAGAGATGGGAAGGTGAGGGAGGGTAAACACATATATGGGTGGACAGATAATGAGAAGGTTTGTGTGCTGACCTACAGTATGTCTTTCTCTACTAGGCAATTTAGAAAAGGTTGATAGTGATTCAAAGTTGTGCATGTTTTAATTTTGTTTTGGCTAAATAGTTATTAAAGATTCAAAGAATGGGTAAATACAAAGTGTCACACAAAATCAGCGAGAATACCAGAGAATGCACTGCTTTTTGACACAGAAATAAATGTATATAGAACTAGAAAAGTGCACTCAAAAGAGTGCAGATCTACGCCAGGTGTGTCTCCCTCTTTCTTCACAAACAAAGAAGAGTTGTATCTCACTTAATTGTCCCTCTCGACTCCCTTACATTGAAGATTGCGGCAAAGATAATAAAAACAGGGATTTATTCATCTCGTATCATGCCTAACTTTAGTGGATCATAACACAACGGATGTGGAATTAGTCTGCAGATGCTACGTTTCAAAATGAGACCAAACCTTTCTATGGAAGTCAGTTTTTAGCCACAAGAAAAGTCAAAATGTGGGCCTAGCTGATTGTCAAAATTGCATTTTGCTGTCATTTTGTGGAAAACTATGAATCTCCATAACCATGAGAGGTCCTTGAGCATGCATAGTCATAAATGTGCACAAAAATTACCCTTACTCCTGGTGAAGATAATAAAACAAACAAACTGCTATGTTGAAGAGATGGGTTTCCTCAGCCCATGTGGCCCAAGAGAGTTGCTCAAATGGGCACTGAAACACAAAACTAAATATTAATCATGCAAAAGATATACTATGTTTGAGGTGAACTCTAGCAGTGAGCTAGCAGCTAGAAGATACTGAATTGAGTTTGCTGTTGCTGAGGCGTATTGGCGCCACTGCTAACAGCCTCAGCTCACCGCTCTGTTCATAAACATTGCTTGTATGGCTGTGATGCTTCCATAACCTCTTCATGGTGTGAACAAACAAAGATGTAGCTGTTTGCCTGTGTCTGCCCCTGAAAGAACTCAACAGCTTGCTCTGAACATTTCTATTTTCTGTTTGGTCTTTCTCCTCTAGCTGACAGATGCTGGTATACCATCACTGCTGAGCCTGATATAGATCTTTAGAGCAAAAATTCTAAGTTGGTAATAGGCCTCCTGTTTCTCCTGACTGTGATGTGAGAGAGAGAGAGGGAATCACCGAGGGAGAGAGAGAGAGAGAGAGAGAGAGAGAGAGAGAGAGAGAGAGAGTTGTATTACCATTGTGCTGATATACCTGTCTGTCAGAATCAGAGAAAAGAAGACACAAATTGTACTTCGGGCCAAGTGTCACACTAAACTCTTTACCAAGCAGTTTTGCTTCTAAGTGAAAAAAGAGAGGGAGAGAAATAAAACATTTTTTCAACTTTTGGGGATATTTCATTTTTTTACTGTATGGGCTTTGCTGGAGGTCAAACAAATTGTATTTGCAGTAAATGCTGAGCTCAGCCCAAATCCCGCCCAGACCAATATTTCCTCTCCTTTAGGAACTGTTAAATGAATAATTGTATTCATTATTTATTTGATGTAGCCTACGGTACTCTTAATGATCAATAGCTAACTGCAAGTTTAGAACTGCGTAACAACAAATGTGGAATTCATTTTATTAACCCTCCTATTTCAATGTATGGTCCCCAGAGTTTGAGCAACAGAGAGAGATGTCATAAAGATAAAGTGCTTGCTGGTAGCCATGCTTGTTGAATTTAAAGGGTATAATTAAGAAATGTGTTACAACTGCAAACTGAACAACACAACATAACATTTTACAACAGAAGGTAACAAGGATCTCCTCAGGAAACTGAACCTCAGTGTGTGTGAATGTGTGTGCATATATGTAGGTACAGTAAATGTCACCAAGCACTATGTGATACGAATGGACTATAGCTCAAAATATCTTAAGAGCGGACAAACCACATAATGTCTGGCATAGATGTGGTTAAGTGTCCAATTTGTTAAGATAATTCCTAGTATATATTTAAGCAATAGCACATGACAGGCCATGGTATGTTGTGATTATATAACAACTAAGGGGTGTTAAAAGTAATAAGTATTTACTGTAATAAATCCAAAAATTATCCCGATGCATCATCAGATATTAAGGAAACATGATAAGTTGAAAGACTATTGTTTCTGACAACAATGCCAGTATTTTCACCTTTTGTAATTTCCGTTCCGTGACGGAATTTCTGTTTGTGTTGAGGCCTGTGCGTTTTTATCAACTGCCCAGTTTGACAGCCAGGCCATGGCTGCCAGATATAACTGTAAAAACGTAAACCCAGCTCGCTACAGCTGTAACGCTAGTACAGCCATGAAAGCAGCAAACAAACAAACAAGATCAACGGAGATAGATTCTACCCTACCTAAAAAAAACAGCAAGTTTCTAACAGTTGCATGACCAGAGACGTGACAAACCCCGGGTAAATATTGGAGATGTATTTGAAAGATTGAGACAGTTTAGAGGCTCAAAAAAATCTGAAATGGCTAATTTCCCCCTGAACAGGTAAGCATTTGCTTCAGGGTAATTTATCGTGGCTACTAGGGACGAGCATGTTATTTCATTTCAACATTTACATACTCACATTGAATTATATAGCTATGGTACCTGAATTGTTCACTTACTCACAAAAACAATTGAAACACAGCCAGTAACGTGAACCCGACTGGTCCTGGCTAACGCCGCCATGCTAACCCTGCTTACTGCTAATTGTACCAAAGAACCAGGCCAGCGAGCCACGGCTGTTTACAACGTGTATCCTTTTCAGCAGCCGCAGCCATTAACTTTGACATTGAGTTATTTTAAGCCAAGAGAGGGGAGCTGTAAATCGGGAAAAGAGAACTGTGAGTTAGCAGTGTGTTTAGCGATTGTTGCCGCAATTCTAAGCCAATAAAGTGTGTATTTCAGTCGGGTGGAAAAGGTCGGCGAGGTAATGGAATGTTTAGCGGTTCCTACTGTAATTCTAAGCTGAGAAAAGTGTGTCTGTCAGTAGGATACAGAGCTCTGTGTGACCATGGGCTTCTATGACTGTCAATATAGCCAGCATCTAACGTTAGCTACTCCGCTGTGCTGTGCTGTGAAGTAATGTCTGGCCATCTGAGACAAGCGTCTAGCAACATAGTTGTAGATGCTGCGGTCTCAGCCTGGCAACCTCAGTGAACTTCTAGTCTGGGGAGGAAGGGACGGGGGAGACGACTCTCTCCAGTATTTGGAATTTGTACAGCAGTAACTATTTTAAACAGTAGCTGTAACTATTACATATTGCAACTTTAAAGGGATACTTGGTCAATTTTAAACCAGCTCTGTTTAATGGCAGTGTATGCAGATGAACGTGGCACCAGCTATCAGTTGGTTTTTCTAATGATTTTTTCTTGGACGCCAAGTGATATTTGCAAAGGAATTGAAATTATAGCCATTGTATGTGATTATTATTTCACAACTTTGAACCAATCCGAATGCTTTAGTTTGAGAAATTTATTTTATAATAGAAAGCATTCCTTTCCTTTAAACCAGTGTATACATTTCACGTCTCCATCTATTCACTGGACAAAATAATTGGACAAAGATTACTGCCAAAAACAATGGCATGAGTCATCTGTACTTTTTCCTAATTAATGAATTCCTTGACCTTTAAAAATGTAAGTTAAGCCAACAGAATCATAATTCTTAGACATCTATAAGATGGGATACTGGAAATCATAATTTTATGGTGGCCATTTTTAAAACTCCAAAGTGATGTGCTGACATCTGGCAAAAAGTCAATTTGTTTCAGTGACATTTCTCCACAGCCAGAGACCAGAAAGATGATGTTTACAGCATGTAAGATGAATTATTCATAACATTTAAGAGAAATACACCAGTAGTCCTTCTTCATAACCACCTTTTCACCACTCCATCCATCATGCATAAAGATATGCATGCTAGGTAACTAGGATTACAGTTGAAAAATAGCCAACTGGCTAACACTGGGACATTTACAGAAATGTTGATTAATGTGCATTAGTTAAAAATCATTAAAAAATATAAGACTTAACCATCCAAATGTCTTCCCCTCAACTCTAGGGGTCTCATTGTCTCATTCTCTCTAATACAAACACCACTGAGATGCTAATGAGCCCTCTTGGAATTAGACTTTCCCCATTGGGAGATCCGAGTTAATAATTGACATGAGTTGCTGTTACTATAGAAACTGTAAGTCGGCAAAATATTTTTGTGATTACATGAAGAAAGCTTCAGGCCAGCATACAAGCACAACAATTTCACACAAAGAGAGCTTCTTTATGACCATCACATCCTCTCTCATTAGGCTTCCACACACAGAAATCTTTGCTACCAGCATCCTGAGGTAGATTACAACAAGCGTCTAATTGGAAAAGTGCTTCAGGCCTGATATCATTGTTTTATTAGGGCTAGGGATTATTTATCTATAGCTGAATTAAAATGTAGCCAGATATCTGCTATATAATGATGTTTTAAGCTTTTGTCACATTGTTCACAACAATACAGATCTGCAACACAGCATCACAGATCTATAGCGTCACAGCGTCAGTAGAGTAATTTGGCCCGCCGTTCACGAGACATGCCATGCACACAGAAGAAGAACTCGGATGTGCTGATACAGAGGAGTGAATGTGATCAAATTGCTGATTTTCTTTCTAAATCTTTTTATTGAATGTTTCTTTAGAATATATTTATAGAAGACAACAAGAAGAAACATCACACAAAACAAACCCCCCAGTCTACCCATCCTTCCCTACTCAATGTCCACTTCTTATCGACCCCACACCCCCCATTTCCCATATTGACGTGCGTCAACATTGCAGGTATGCGTGCTGTTATGGTCAGAGGTTGGCTTTTATGATTGGTTACCAAGTTTCAAGAGGACAGGTCTTGTGAGTGGGCCTAAGTGGAAGACGCCAGGAGAGACAGGTGAGAGTAGTTTCTGTGAGCAACACTGTGGGTAGCAATTGGAGCAATGGTGGACAGCAAGTTGAGCTCACCAGCGTTTAAGGTAAGATCTGCATCCTTTTCTTGTTGAAAAGCAACCAAGGAATTTGGCATATGTTAAAAGCTGGTACAGCCATTAAGCTCAGTGCTAATGATACCCCCTAGACTTAACAACAAATTTTTTACCAGTACTACCTGTGCTGTGACAAGGTTTACAAAGAAAACAAGGGGTTCAGGTGTTTTCACGCATGTCACGGTCATGATGTGGTTTGCCCTTCTTGGATATACATCATTTGTTGGAGATAAAAAAAACAGATGAAAAGCTATTATATAATTGTATAATGTAATTGACAGTTTGGGTTTTACTTTACAGCTGTTGCTATCAGTGTCTATCTAACCTATGGTAATGAAATCAAATCAACATATTGTCAAATACTCTGCATAACTGTCTCCTAAATAATAAAAATCTGGCAAAGACAATATCTTTGTTTAAGTCAAACAGCATGCATACCACTAATGAGGGCTGCAACATGACCTACTCCCCCCAACCCCATCGACAACAAGAGAAAGAGAGCTGCAAACCGGTGTAAGCAGCTGTTCTACATGCCTCCCCCTGCTGATATTAAGTAATTTGTAGACAAGCCTTGTCCAATGTACTCCAGACTCTGTGGATTTTTGATGTGTTTGTGACATTTCCTCTCCCACTGACCCGCCTTCAGACACCTTTCTGTGTTCCAGGACCTCCTGATTTACAATTGAAACTTTGAATATAACGAAATGTACCAACATGTATGAAAACAAATATATATATGAAACGTACCAAACTCACGCAGTAATGTTAAAACCATTCATCAGTCTAGAATACATGTATGGTATTTCATTTATTTCTCCCAAACCATCTGGTGACCCCCAGAAGTTGTCTCGCGAGCCCCAGGTTGAGAACCACTGCAGTAGCTTATCGAGAATCCTGCAGCATTGCATTTGTGCTTACTATAGTAGAAATGGCACGCATGCCAATCCACATGTGCTAACCTCAGCATAGGTTGATAACAGCATACAGTCAGTCATACGCTTGTGAACTCTGGTTCCACGCTACGTGCATCAGTGCAGTGTATTCTGCGTGACAGTTCGGTACAAATACATGAACCGGTACCGCCCTATCCAGCACACACGCATGCTGTCTGACACTTCAATGTCAAAGTCACTTTGTAAAGCAATGTGTCAACATAGCGTAAATGACTGGATGGGGTCATTTTTCCATCTAATTTAAAAAGAGCAGTCCAGCTGCTCACACAATTTTCTATTCACATTCTTGAGGCTTTCTCTTCTCTGGTGTACAACCTTCATCTGTGTTTTTGGTCTGCCACACTCTCCATCAATTATTCTCTCTGCAGAGGATAATGAGAATGTCAGTAAAATATGTAAAGCACAAGATTAAACTGCAAATAAATATTTAGCGAGCCTATAGTGCCTTGTGTGCAGCAAACAAACTGTTTATGTGCTGTGGGGGTGTCTGGCGGGGGGAGACGCTCTGCAGCAGGGATGGATGTATTGATCGTGGTAGGTATAAAACACATCATCCTGTTGTCAATGGAAACACAACCATACTGTCTTACATATATTAATGACACCAAAACAATCTGAGGTTTGACTGCAATTAAATTAAATTGAAAAATGTCCTGATTAGGCCAGGGGAAAATCAACGCTCTTCTCACCAATATCTATCCTCTTCCGGCTCAGCGGGTACCATCAGCTAGTTAACCCTACAGTTTAACGATAGATGTAAACTCAAACAACTCAACTTCTGGTCCAGTGAATGG
>CM057255.1:20087481-20132107 GCA_029931835.1 Etheostoma nigrum | reverse complement strand
GTTAGATACTACACATCTGCCTCCTTTCTGAAGTTTGAATTTTGAATTCAGACCCAAAGAATTTGAGTTTTCAATTTAAATAAATCTTCATATACTTTAATTCTGTTAATGTCTTTTCATTTATTTTGGCACAGTTAAGAAAAAACAGTTAAGTGTGTTAACTTACGTAAATTACGTAAATTTTACTTTTCTTTATTGTACCAAAAATGTACTGAGGCCACTAAGTTTAGGGGCTTGGGGGCTCTGGGGTCATTGCTTCAAAAATATTAGTCTTTACCTGATCAAGTGTTGATTCTATCTTTCCAGGATGTCAAGTACATCCAAACAGACGGGTATCGTGCTCCAGAGGCTGAGGTTCAGAACAGCCTCGCTCAGGCCGGGGTGGAGGTGGACTCAGGCTGCACAACCGCTGTGGACATATGGAGCCTAGGCATCATCCTGTTGGAGATGTTCTCAGGAGTCAAGCTCAAAGACACCGTCTGCTCCCAGGAGTGGAAGGTATGACAAAGCTCTACTCAGGGTGGATTGCTAATAGTGATTTAGTAGAATCAGACAATTTCAAAATGTGTAAATGTTTTTTTTTTTTACGTAAAATGTCTTTACCATTCCTTGCACAATTATTCATTGTTAGAGTACCAAATGTTTTATTTTGATAGTTTTTTCTGTCTAGTCTTGTCTGGCCTTGTGTTTTCCCACCTCTGTGATTGTCTGCCCCACTTGATGTGTTTCACCCGTTCCTGAACCTAGTGTCACCTGCCTCTTGTTACCCTGTGTATTTAGTCTTTGTGCTTCCTTGACTTGTGTCGGATCAGTGTTTGTTGTATTTCCCTGCATCAGCTCCCTGCCTGTTTTCTGATTTTTCCCTCTGTTCCAGTTTATCTTGTTTATAAACTTTTGACCTGCTGTTTTTGGACACCTTCTGTTTTATGGATTTTCGTTTAAATAAAGACTCAAACTTCACCTGTCGTCTTTGCATTTGGGTCCAACCATCTCCACCTCGATAACAGAATGATTTGACCTGAAATGGACCCGGCAGAGTTTGAGCCTCTCCGTCACCCAATGGAATCAGAATGTGAGCCGATGACTTATTTGTAGAATGGGAAATCAGCCTCCCAGGGCTTTAAGGCTCACTCAGCAGCCTGCTTGTTTCTCGGCCTACTAGCTGTCTGGCTACAGGCTCTCTGTCCCAGTCCCAGCCAACCTCCTTGCCTGTTTCACCAGAACTTTTGTTAGACTGTCCTACTGCTACCTCCTCTAATGTGCAGCTTCCCAGAGTCCCAGTTGACGTGCACCTTCCCAGAGTCAGAGCTGACCAGTGTTTCTGAACCTCACCAGTGTTCCGACCTGCACTTTAGAGACTGTGCCGCCGCCCGGAATCTCAGAGACTATCCCGTTGTTTCCCGTGTTTTGTCAGTGGTCCGGCCGACTCCTGACCCTGTTGCCTGGTTGGCGGGTCTGCCGACTTCTGTTCCTGTTATCCTGTTGCTGACCCATGTCCAGCTGACCCATTACCTGTCTTCAGCCAGCTGACCCTTTGCCTGTCTTCAGTCCAGCTGACCCTTTGCCTGTCTTCAGCCCGGCTGACCCTTTGCCTGTCTTCAGCCCGGCTGACCCTTTGCCTGTCTTCAGCCCGGCTGACCCTTTGCCTGTCTTCAGCCCAGCTGTCCCTTTGCCTGTTATCAGCCAGCTCACCCTTTTGCCTGTTTTCTGCAAAGCTCACCCGTTGCCTGTCCTCCAGAGGGTCTTCGCCAGCCAGCTTGGCCTACAGAGGGTGTTCACCGGCCTTCCCGGCCTCCAGAGGGTCTTCGCTGACTGCCAGAAGGGTCTCGCATTGCCATCCTCCAAAGAGGTTTGCCTTTGGCGCCAGCCCCCAGAGGGGTATTGCCGCCCCCCAGAGAGTCTTTGCTGTCCTGTCCACCCTGCAAAAGCCCTTTACCGTCCTGCTTGGCCTCCAGAGTGTCTTCGCCTCCGCCATCCTGCTCGGCCTCCAGAGGGGCTTTGCCTTCATCGTCCTGCTCGGCCTCCAGAGGGGCTTTGCCTTCATTGTCCTGCTCGGCCTTCAGAGGGGCTTTGCCATCACCGTCCTGCTCTGCCTCCAGAGGGACTTAGCCTTCACCGTCTTGCTCGGCCTCCAGAGGGACTTTGTTTTCTCCATCCTGCTCGGCTGCCAGGGGGGGTTTGTCCTCGATGCGGTCCCGGCAGTTCTGTTTTGTTTTACTCTCCGCCCTCCCCGGGTTGACTATTTTATGGATTATTGTTTAAATAAAGACTCAAGCTCACTTCTTCGTCTGTCATCTCTGCATTTGTGTCCAACCTTCTCCACCGCCATAAGATGGTCGAAGTTTCACAAGTTTTTAATGAACTGTTATGAGGAAGGATAAGTAAAATAGAGCAGAACCTTAGTAAGAAAGCTAGTATCCCTCAATCTGGTTTCCTCCTCTTTAGGATAACAGTACTGCCATTGTAGATCATCTTTTTGCCAGCAACAGTGTGGTGTGCCCTGCCATCCCTGTCTATCACCTCAGAGACCTTATCAAAAGGTAAGTTCTCACACATACAGTGAGGAAAATAAGTATTTGAACACCCTGCTATTTTTCAAGTTCTCCCACTTAGAAATCATGGAGGGGTCTGAAATTGTCATTGTAGGTGCATGTCCACTGTGAGAGACATAATCTAAAAAAAAAAATCCAGAAATCACAATGTATGATTTTTTTAACTATTTATTTGTATGATACAGCTGCAAATAAGTATTTGAACACCTGAGAAAATCAATGTTAATATTTGGTACAGTAGCCTTTGTTTGCAATTACAGAGGTCAAACGTTTCCTGTAGTTTTTCACCAGGTTTGCACACACTGCAGAAGGGATTTTGGCCCACTCCTCCACACAGATCTTCTCTAGATCAGTCAGGTTTCTGGGCTGTTGCTGAGAAACACGGAGTTTGAGCTCCCTCCAAAGATTCTCTATTAGGCTTAGGTCTGGAGACTGGCTAGGCCACGCCAGAACCTTGATATGCTTCTTACAGAGCCACTCCTTGGTTATCCTGGCTGTGTGCTTCGGGTCATTGTCATGTTGGAAGACCCAGCCTCAACCCATCTTCAATGCTCTAACTGAGGGAGGGAGGTTGTTCCCCTTTCCAGCCTTGTGGAGGTGTACAATTTTGTCTCTAGTGTCTTTGGACAGCTCTTTGGTCTTGGCCATGTTAGTAGTTGGATTCGTACTTATTGTATGGGGTGGCCAGGTGTCTTTATTCAGCTAACGACCTCAAACAGGTACATCTAATTTAGGATAATAAATGGAGTGGAGGTGGACATTTTGAAGGCAGACTAACAGGTCTTTGAGGGTCAGAATTGTAGTTGATAGACAGGTGTTCAAATACTTATTTGCAGCTGTATCATACAAATAAATAGTTAAAAAATCATACATTGTGATTTCTGGATTTTTTTTTTAGATTATGTCTCTCACAGAGGACATGCACCTACGATGACAATTTCAGATCCCTCCATGATTTCTAAGTGGGAGAACTTGCAAAATAGCAGGGTGTTCAAATACTTATTTTCCTCACTGTATAGCTATTAATTCAGACTGCATTGATATGACCTCTATGCTATTTACTCTACTTGTATTTACCTGCTTACCTGTGTGAGCAAATGAATATAGTCTATGGTAAATTTGGTTACACTGGACTTTTCCTACTTTGTGTGTGCAGTATGCTTCTCAATGACCCGAAGCAAAGATGCACTGCTGAAACTGCCCTGCTGAGCCCATTCTTCAGTATTCCCTTTGGTATGTGTCAATATTTGAGAAGTCCTCCAAGAGTAATACATCTCTGATTGAACCATATTTATGTGTGTGTGTGTGTGTGTGTGTGTGTGTGTGTGTGTAAGCTCCTCGCATTGAGGACTTGGTTCTGCTTCCCACGCCTGTCCTGCGTCTGCTTAACCTGATTGATGACAGCCATCTGCACAATGAAGAAGAGTATGAAGGTACAACACCATATATTTGTTTCTGTCCTTAAATTATGAATGGCTTTGTGAATTTCTTGATTTGATTTCTTGTGTTTTCCAAGTGTATGAGAGGTATGTCAAAATGCATGTCATTGTTTCTCCTAGACATCCTGGAGGACATGAAAGAGGAGTGCCAGAAGTATGGCTCAGTAGTTTCTCTGCTCATCCCCAAGGAAAACCCAGGGAAAGGACAGGTTAGATTGGTATTCTATAAACCAGCAGTCTTTTATCATTTCAATTAAACAAAAAAAATTATGGAGTTATATGGAGTTCTCAGAGTGAGAAATACCATTAATTTCACAGTTATTTTTTATCAGAGAGAAGCCTGCATTGTGTTTAAGATGTGCAGACTTCCTTAGGTTGTAGCACACCTGTTACTGGTTGCGATAGAACAGACCCACGTGCAAGACTCAGAGATAAAAGAAAATGGTTTATTGGAACAACAGAGAGAAGTGAGGGAGAGTGGGTGAGAGGAAGCTGGTGCCAGGGACTGGAACGAAGGGCTGAGGTTGGGGAAAGAGAGGGAGCTCTGGGAGAATGGGGAGACCAAGGGCAAGATGTCCAAGGGAGTGACACTGGAAGCCAAAAAGCAGAGGAGTCAAACAGGGGAAGGCTGGAAGCAGGAGTAGAGGAGGAATGAAGCAGGGAGCTGCGAGGAAGGGAACGGGTGTTGAGTCCAACTGACTGGAGACAACGGAGCGTGGTGAAGATGATGGCTGTGGAAAACCAACACAGAGAGAGGGATTCAGATGAAAGGGCAGACAAAGGAAAATATAAGAGATTCCTGAGGAGCTTGTAGCGTACGTCACCAGGGTGGCTGAAACAACGATCAAGCAAGGATGGTGAGTGAATCGGGTTTAAATACTGGTCTTGATTGGAGCTGATGACTGGCAGGTGAGTACAGCAGGAGAGGCGATGACGAGTAAGTGTGGGAAGTCAATTGGCTGGTGCAGGCAACGGGGAAGGGAAAACAAGAGAGAAACTGTAGCTATGTTTCCATCCACACGTTTTTATCCAAATTAAGTGATATTGAATGAAAAATGCGGGATGTCGAGCAGGAACACAGAGGCAGCAGGTGACTCCGACCACAAATCCAGAGCCAGAAACACCTGCGGGAAGAGATAGGAGGAGAAAGGAGAGGGCCGAGAGAGCCCAAGATGAACGCTGATGGAAACGTCATTTGCTGAATAAATAATGAATTGTAATTAAGTTTTAGGTCATTTTATGGTTGCAACCCGCCACAAAACGAAGAAGTTTTAGTTAATTTCTGCCCAGTATTTCCGCTCTGTCTGCACCAGTGTTGGGTAAGTTACTTTTTAAGTAATTAGTTACAGTTACTAGTTACTTCTTCCAAAAAATAACTTAATTAGATACTCAGTTACAAATTATAAAAGTAACTAGTTACTTCAGAAAGCAGGGCTGTAGTACTCGAGTCCGGTATTGGACTCGAGACCATTTTTCTATGGACTCGGACTTGTCTCAGACTCGGCCACTGGTCTTGCCAAATATGGCTTTTGGTCTCGACCGAGTCCAGGTGTCTTTATTATGTTGATGATAATATTGGAGGGAAAGTAATACACAGTTCAGGTGGGGATATTGTTAGGCTTTTTATAAGTTTAGACAGCTAGCTAACGCTACGCCAATGTTTGCTAACGTTAGCGCACCAGCGTTAACCTAGGTAAATATTACGGCTGCTTTCGGAGTTTCCTATATCTGCGTCCACATTGTCAACATAAGACCTGTGGCGTTAGTGCTCCTTTTGAGCATTTTTGATTACATTTTATTGATCATTTTATTACATGATATGAATAAGCTTTGCTCTTACAACATGGGTGGGTTTTTGTTACGTTATAAAAAAGCTAACTGGCTATAGTTAGCCCGTTTGTATGCTAGCGGACATTAGCTAACGTTGCCGAGCCAGCTGTCTGTGTGTGTGTGTGTGTGTGTGTTCCCTAAACGACGTCTTCCTGATGGATTTATTTTAAAATTCTTCAATTTGTCTCAAATAAAACGAACATATGTCAAATTACACTCTGTTCATGGTTGTTTAACCAATCTTTAATGTTTTCTGAAAATACATGTATTTCCTATTAATCCACGTCCAAATAACAATAGAATACAATATTTTTTAGGGAAGCCATAAACCAACCATAGGGCTACACTCTGTAATGCTGGCCACTTAATTTCTACACTACATCTGGAGTGAAGCTATGTTGTAATTTAGTTGTTCAAATGCTCAGTACTGGGAGGTAGCTGGGAGGAGGCCTCGGGGAAGACCCAGGACTAGGTGGAGAGATTATATCTCCAACCTGGCCTGGGAACGCCTCGGGATCCCCCAGTCGGAGCTGGTTGATGTGGCTCGGGAAAGGGAAGTTTGGGGTCCCCTACTGGAACTGCTGCCCCCGCGACCCGACTCCGGATAAGCGGATGAAGATGGATGGATGGATGGATGGGATGCTCAGTACTAGTACCTAATCTAGCAGTATTGTCTATGTAGCGATTATGAGTTATCACCATATGATATCAAGAGGAATGGCTGTACTCATAAATCCTGGGTGTTCTGACACTGTTTTTGCTTTTATATCAACAAATAACCCAAATTGATTGTCTTGATACTGTAATACATAAGACCTTTTTTTCTGTCCTGGACTCGGTCTTGACTCGGACTTGAACCTCTTTGGACTTGGTCTCGACTCGGACTCAAACCTCTTTGGACTCTGTCTTGACTCGGACTCGACTAGTTCTGGTCTTGGATTTGTCTTGGACTCGACAAAGGTGGTCTTGACTACAGCCCTATCAGAAAGTAACTATTGCGTTACCTTCAAGTACATTTTTAAATGCTCAAATGTGACAACACCTCCACCCCTCTTTAATGGAACATAAAATACATGTGTATGTTCAGTTATTTATGATAAATCTGAATATTATAATGAAATGGACCCTTAATACAGTACATTATTAACAGAAACTGTACACAAATCTAAACTCTTAATGTTAATGTGGGACAAAGTGAGACTAGGCTCCAATCAAATTCCATGAATGTAGATAATAAGTCAAATAAACAACAGATGTTTTGGAACTTTTTATATTTATTGCCCCTTAACAGGCCACAACTGGGCAAAGTTAAATAATACTTGTTAAGCATTATAACAAAAATAAATAACAAAGCTGCAAGCAGCAATGAACGGGCCCTCGCCTCCTCGCAGTTCGGGGGTACTGGCATTGTTGCGTTGCTAAATGATAGCAACTCACCAGGAGACTTCCCCAACTCTAGGCAATTCCTCATTTGTCCTCTCATGTCTGGTCTTTCTACCTCTTCCACATCCCAGTCAGTTGCTTTACTGTAGTTCTAGTACTAGGCTGAGGCTAGTCTCTTCAATGTGACGTCATCACCGAATTGAGTTAAAAAAACGTTATGAAGGTGGCGTGGTCTGTGTACATGGGTGTGGATAGAGTATAGGGGGCGGCTCAATATCACATGGAGACCACACATTCTAAGTTTCATGTAAATCTGAATAACGTTTACCAAGACACAGGAAGTTGGTCTTCTATAACTTGCGCATTGTATTAGCTATCAACATTCTTTTAATAGCTTTTGTCACAAGGGTCCACGGAGTCTATATCCAAATTTTTGTGCAGATTGGACTCTCAGCCCAGAAGGAGTTACACAAAGTGTTTCCCACATGTCAAAGAAAAAAAATTATTATTTAAAAATTCTAACAGCGCCATTTTTTGGCCTTTTCACTCAAGATTTGGCATGGATGCTCAAGCCGCTATGCGGAACAACTGTGTCATGTTTGGTGGCAATCGGAATAAATCTTGGACAGATACACAACTTCCTCTTTCAGCAGCCCCAGACATGAAGAAAAATAAGTTAACCCTTGTGTTGTCCTTGGGTCTAATTGACCCGTTTCAAAGTGTTTTATATCAAAAATATTAGATTTCTTTCAACCAAATTGTCCAAAAATAACATGGATGACTCCATATGTTCTTCAGGTGACATTAACGATTACTTTCATTGAATTTTTGGGGTGTTTTATTTAGTCCTATAGCATTTTAATTCTTTTTTTTTTTTAATAGTTTCAAAACAGTATCCGGACTAAACTTTGACATATACCCATCTGTGATCCACTCAACATCCTAAGATCTTAACTATTAGTCAAAATAATTCATAATTTCTGCCTTTTTAACTAAAAATGTATGTATAATTTAATACAAATGAGGTTTATTGACCATAAGATAGGGACAAAAGCTGGAAAAGTGACAAAAAAATCAGAAAAGTGACAAAAACATTGGAATAAGCACAAACAAAATCAATTTTGACCTGGAAGGGCAAGTTCATGGTTAACAGGAAGACAACACAAGGGTTAAAAAATAAATAAAAACATTCTAACGGCGCCATCTAATAGCCGATTAAGTCAAAATTTGTCAAAGTCGCTATGTGGAACAGCTGTGTCATGTTTGACGGAGATCTGAATAAATCTTGGCCAATGATTAGAACAATATCCGTATCAAATCAGGTGAAGATCGGAATAACTATGTCCAAGTTAAGGCCTTCCCACGCATTAGGAGGCGCTATCGGTATCGGCTAAATTGCTGGACGAGCTTGTAAAGCTCCCAAGTTTTTATGTGGGCGCCAATTTTTGTGAGTTTAGTATATATTGAGGCCGTCAAAAATGTGCCCAAGGGCTAAAACCAGGCTAAAAACAATTAAGGGGCGCTATAGAGCAACGTTACCACTCCCAAGCCTAAATGTGAACTCGGATGAAAGAGTTTCATATTCTGCACATGGCTGCAAGATTTTGAGCGTTTTCGTGGATCCTAAAGTCCTCAAATAAATGTCGTAAAATGAGAAATTTCGCACAAAATTTGTCATGTTGTAAATTTGAATTTATTTTTTTATTTTTTTTCTAAAAATAGCTTGATAGAGTTCCAGATGATACGCATGTTACCTGAAAGTTTGTATGATTAATTATTACTTTTGTTGAACTCAGGGTGCACATAAGGGGGCACTATGGACCGTTGGATGGAAACACACTTTCAACAGTTTTTTTTTTTTTACTGAACTTCAGATAATTCACTTTGCAAGTGGAAGGAAACTTAGCTAGAGAGAGGGAGGGCAAACAGCAGGAAACCAAAGCTGTAAACATAATGGGAAACAAAACAGAAAACAAAACAAAAAAACTCAACCAGCCGGACCCAACCATCACCAACCAACATGAAACCTTATGAAGACTCCCGTACATAAAATATGTTGTAAAATATGAGGAAAAGGCCCAATATACTCTTTTTTACTTCAATTGGTATATAAAGATACAGATGATTTTAGCGTTAATTCTGTTAATGGACTTCAGTAGGATAAGTACACTTACTACACTGGTACAGTGGTCTCTCCTTTACTAGTCTATATCCGCAACATTTTACGGAATTGTTTCGGTGCCGACAGAGGTTCCGCCCTCCTTTTCGGTCAGATGTCCTTCACCTTCCGCTTTCTTTGTGTTGGCATTCTAAGTTCCGGTCATCCTCTAACCTAGAACTAACAATCCAATTAATCTCTTTAAATTTTCATCACAAGCTTGACAGCCATTTTAATTCCAGAGCTCTCCTTACTACATGCACGTTCCACTAAAACAAGTTCCTTCCCGAGGCAATTTGGCAGAAGCACCTTACCTGTGCCCGGCACCTTGCACCGGCCAAAAAAAAAATTGTGTTCGGTTTAGAAATGCAAATAAACCAGACCACATTTTTCTCCTATGCTGGAATTTTATTGTTGTCCGCAGCACTGTGGAGCTAGGTCTGGCAATGCGAGACTACTCCTTTACTCACCCACCATTTCTACTGCAGGAGACGACTCGCTGCCATTCACTTATGAGTGTATATAAATGCTTGTAATTTTCTAATGTGTATAATTGTAATTGTCTTAAAACTTATTTTTAATGTTATGTGTCCCAGCATATAAACAAAGTATTTTTGTTTGTAGCAAGTGAGAGAGAAAGATGAACTGAATGTTAAACAACAAAACAGTAGACAAGTAGACATCTGGGTTTAAGCACTAGCACACATTCAGTCATTTAACATCCTGTGTGTTTCTATCAGGTTTTTGTAGAGTATGCCAACTCCAGTGACTCCAAAGAGGCTCAGAGGCTACTGACGGGCCGCACATTTGATGGGAAGTTTGTTGTGGCTACCTTCTACCCTCTCAGCGCCTACAAAAGAGGTTACTTGTACCAGATTGTGCAGTGAAGTTCTACAGCTCAATTTACACCTCTTCACTGTTTGCAAGAAAACACAACTCAGTAGGCTACCACAGGGGAGAAGTTATTTTCTTCCTTTGAAAATAACTACAGCCAACCCAAAGTTATGAGTGGTTGCCCTACAGTTTGAGTTCAAATGATTCTGTTATTAATGAGTGTAGTTAATAATTCTGCATGTCATTCATGTGTTTTTTACAGTAAATCTGTGTTTCATGCAAATTGAACTCAGCTATTAGAAATGTACAGAAACACTTTATTTCTGCTGTCTCCAGTCTGCACTACTCTTATCAGTACACAGCTAGGTAACCTGCACCAATCTCATTTATTGACTCTGAGCCAGAGGTCTATGGTCTGGATACTGCAGTTTCTGTTCTTGCTTCCATTTCACTCTTTCATTCATAGAAATTACCACAATAAAAAAATGTGTAATTAAGACAAGTACAATGTGATGTTGGTGGACAGAACAAAGGCCTTTGTCAGAAGTGGAAGTGTAAATTCAGACATTGATTAGATATATGTAGCAAGAAACACTGGTCTCCTAGTAGGATGAATGTGAATGTCTGTCAACCTGTTAAATGAATAATAGGAATGTCTGTCAACCTTTGAAAAATAATAATACTTGTTAATAATAATACTTATCATTATTATTTGTTATGTTTAACATTTAATAAGAGAAAATGGTTTTGTACATGGGATATACAAGTATCCTCTGATGGCTCCTTAGGCAGTTTTCAAGGAGAAACAGTTTGGATTGACCCGACAACTAGCTGGTGGTTTTCACTCACTGCCATAATATGAGCTAGCCAAGGGCACCTAGTGCCCTGTCCTGTAACATTATGCAATGTAGGTTTTTAATATCAAAAGTCTACATAATCATAGAATATTTTTATTATCGGTTGACCATTCATGAGGACATACAGTGAGTTCTGTGTTATGACTACAATGAAAAGGACAAATGAACAAGTGAATATTTTTGAGTAGTGCTGAAAATGATTGGGGATTCTTCTGGCTTGCACAGTGAGAAAACGTCTGACGTATGAATCAAATTAGAATTGCCCAAAACCTTTTTATAATTACAAAATGAGTGTATGAACAAAAGTAGCAGAAGTAGAACAGTGGCAAAAAAATTCTTCTAACTTACCCAAGTACGCTTTAATTTGACCTTGGTTTAATTGGAATTGTCGATATACAGATATACAGCCAGTAAGCAGTAGTTTAATAAAATAAAATTTTGCTAATGGCTTAGATTGTTGTCGTTGCTTTCACCAGAGTTGGACATTTTGAAATCCTCCACATAGTGGTTCTAAAGAATGTGTAAAGAAGTGTTAGGGCTGGGTGATATGATGATATACAGTGGGGTTTGAATGTTTGGGCACCCCAGGTAAAAATGTGTATTAATGTGCATAAAGAAGCCAAAAAAAAATCTCCAAAAGGCATCAAATGACAGATTAGACATTCATATAATATTTCGCAAAAGGTTAGATTTTATTTCTATCATTTACACTTTCAAAATAACAGAAAACATCCCTGCAGAGTTAATACCTTGTACTGTCCCCTTTGGAAAGCTGAGACCTGACAGCATCATGGATTGTTCTCAATCATAGTCTGGAAAGACCAGGTGATGTAAATCTTAAGGTTTTAATTGCCCAGACTCATCTGACCTTGCCCCAACAATCAGCGCCATGGCTTCTTCTAAGCAGTTGTCTAGACGCTCAAAAAAGGACAGGAGCTCACAGGAGAAAGCTATAAGAAGATAGCAAAGCGTTTTCAGATGCCAATATCATCTGTTTGGAATGTAATTAACAAATGGCCGTCCTCAGGAACAGTGGAAGTTAAAGCAAGATCTGGAAGACCAAGAGAAATATCAGACAGAACAGCTCGCAGGATTGTGAGAAAAGCAAGTCAAAACCCACGTTTGACTGCACGATCCATCCAGAAAGACCTGGCAGACACTGGACACACCATTCCACTATAAAGAGATACTTGTACAAATAAGGTCTTCATGGAAGAGTCATCAGAAGAAAACCTCTTCTATGTCCTCACCACAAAAATCTGTGTTTGAAGTGTGCAAATGAATATATAGACAAGCCTGATGCATTGTGGAAACAAATTCTGTGGACCGATGAGGTTAAAATAGAACTTTTTGGCCCGAATGAGCAAAGGTTCGTTTGGAGAAAAAAGGGCACAGAATGTAATGAAAAGAACCTCTGTCCAACTGTTAAGCATGTGGGTGGATCAATGATGCTTTGGGGTTGTATTGCAGCCAGTGGAACAGGGAACATATCACGAGTAGAAGGAAAATTGGATTGAAAAAAATTTCAGCAAATTTTGGACGCTAACTTGAAGCATAATTGTGTTGAATTGCAGTGACAAAGGGAGAGTAAGCTTGATCGAGTGTCCCCGACACGTGGGTCCATCCCCCTTTTAAATAGCTTACGCGACGACGCGGACACCATTCTAAAACCTCTTCTCGCTTTGAAGCATAGCTCTGTCGTGCAGGCTAGCTAGCTTAACTGTCCACAGACCGGAGCCATCTTAGCTTAACTTCTCCGTCACCGTGCGCTAGCTTCGACACGACTCTTTGGTCTCACCACAGACTGGAGCGTTATCCGCCTAGCCGTTTCATGGTAAGGCTATTTCTGTGCGTTAGCACACCAGCTACTGCTCAGTATCTTCACGTTTAGCACTCCAGCTAACAAAGATGTCTTCTAACGTCCCTCACACCAGAGGACACGAAGACCCAGGGGCTTGACTTTGCCATTGTGGAAACAAAATTTTGAGCAGGGACACACACCGTGTTGCCTTGGGCTGGAACACAATCCGCCTGGCCGTTGAAGCTACTGGTTTGTGCAGGCACTGTGCCTGCTTTACCATGATAAACCTTCGCCGACGGCTAGCGCGCCAAGCTTGCTTGTCGGGAGGACCCATACCTGCCCAACACCAATTTGCCTACTGGCAATGAGGTGTCTGGCGCGGACGCCGTACCATGCACCGGTCCCAGCTGGGGCTCACAGCGGTCGAACGACGGATACACGTCGTGTGTATGAAATCTGTATCGTCACTGCGCTGCATTTTTATGAACTATGATATTCTGGCCATGGCTCACATCTCTGGCCGAGGTCCAGCAGCTCCGTCTCACACGCTGTTACTCTACCAACTGAAGTTAGTTGCATTCAATAACTTCTTCTGTGTTCTTTCCCGTGGCCGCCGCGATAGCAGAGTTACTTGCGGAAACACTGGTACAAATACAGGTTTGCCCCTCATATTTAACAATATACAGCTGTGTTAATAACAATTAAAACTGTAGACAAATGTCAGAAGTGTGGACCGGCGCTGTGTGGCAGGGCTGCGCGGAGAGTAAGAGGAGAGAGATCAGAGGAGAGATCCAAACACAGGCACTGCTTTACAGAAGAAATGGGTCATGTACCGCAAAATTAAACCATATCCATATAACAACATTGCAGCGGATGCGAGGACATTATGTGCACCGGTGCGTCCTAGAGGAGAAATATTACTCGCGCCCTAGAGCCTGTAAACTAACAGAAGCTAACAGAAGCTAACTAGCACCGCCACCGACTAGCACTGCGGTGGCATGCTCACTGCTGTTGTCTGAATAACACAGACGGGACAAAATGTTGCGTTTACTGGTAAACCTTGAGCAGGGCACTGTGCAGCATTACAAGGAACAGCAGGACGTAGCTGGGCACCGCAGATCGTGGCAGGGAAGGGAACGTGTAGCGGGACCATGGCGACAGCTGCGACCATGATTTTGGAGCCTCCCTGATCCGAGGAAACATGCTGGGAGAAAAAGGACAAAAGGACTCCGGGGTATGACTCCCCAGAGCTAGGTTAGTAACAAGCATTTCTGGGACATAGATGCACACAAAATAGGAAGATAGAAAGATAGGAGAGAGGAGCTCAGTGTGTCGAAGGAAGTCCCCCAGCTGTCTAAAACTATTACAGCATAACTAAGAGAGACAGGGTAAAGAGAGGGACCTGGTCAGGCAAGAACTCTCCCCAACTGGATCGGGCTGTATGCCAAGTCTCCCTTTAGTTTTATTATATTCTTGATTATACGATAGATAGATCTGACAACTATGACGAGAAGCAGGTGGGCCGGGTTAGGCGGACGCTGCGACTCTTCACTCCCTAACAATATTTAATTCTATGGCCTAATTATAAGCTTTATCAAAAAGGAAAGTCTTAAGCCTACTCTTAAATGTGGAGACGGTGTCTGCCTCCTGAACCCAAACTGGAACCTGGTTCCACAGAGCCTGCTATGTGGGAAGAGATTACTGTGATCACGGACATAGATCTGCCTCCGCTTGCAGCGCTGTGCGGTCCAGGCCACAGGTAAATCCAGATCCCCAGCCTGCCCCAGCTGCCCTGCCACAGCAGAAGGCAAGAGGGAGCTGGCCCAGGAAAGCCCCTGATCAGACTGCTGCCCCACCGGGACAGTCAGCCCAGTCCGCTTTTCAGCAGGTTAAAAAGAAGAGGGCGGTTTGACAACCAACCTCTCCCCACCTGAGTTGGAGCTGGAAGTTCCCGGTTCACCAGCCCCACGTTTTCTGTTCGGAAGTGTGATGCAGGAGGTTTCACAGCCCCCAAGCTTGTGGCGTGCGCTACCAGACAGGCGCGTCCCCTCCAATGGAAGCAGAGACTTTGTTGCGGAGACGGCAGGCCCTGTCCTATCCAAGTCATCCAAGCACACACTCACATTTTTCAACAGAATTAAAGCATGTTCCACTGTCGCATTCAGACATAATGTCAAGGGCGCAGTTTGAAACAATGAACAAAAAAGCAATAAGCGGCTTCACCGCTCCGGGGAGAAGCCACGGCTCCTCTCGGGACGCGGGATGCCATCGACCCCGTCAGTGCACTTGCGCATTGTCGGCCACGGGTCACTCCCGAGTACCGCCACAAGATGGCCTCATAGCTCAGTTAATGAGGGCACAGAGCGTAGGGGACACGTTTGGGGTTTTCCACTTCTCTCTCTTATCAGAGAGAGAGAGGGGCAGCTCTCACAAATTCAGCCTGGGTACTGAGAACCATATCTCGGGGCTACAGGCTTCAATTTGCTGTTCCCCCAGCCGCCCCTCCCTCGCTTCTCGGGCATACTCTGTTCACAGGAGGAAATTATCTTGCTGTTAGAAAGGAGAGCAGGCACCTCCTGTCTCTGAGAGCGACGCATGCCCCCGGGGCTCTGAACCAAAGCGCAGATTTGCTGTCCAGGGGCACGCCGCTGTACAGCAACTGGGCTCTGCACCCAGCCATTGTGAGGCAGGTGTAGTTGTGCTACGGCCGGGCCAAAGTGGACCTGTTTGCATCGAAAGACAATGCGCAATGTCCGCTGTTTTGGCCGTCGCCGGTTCTCCTGTACGCGTTCTCTCCTCTGGCTCTGATACCCTCCACTCTGTTCAGGGTGAGAGAGCACCAGAGCATTCTAATAGCTCCACACTGGCCGGTGATGCACTGGCTGGCGGAGATATTTCTACTCCTTTGCGGACAGCCGTGGCAACTCCCACTACGCAGGGACATGCCGTCCCAAGCAGGGGGGACAATCTCTCACCCTCACCCAGAGCGACTGGCGCTATGGGCTTGGCCCGTGAGTGGTGCAATTTAAACACAGTTGGGCTCCCACAGTATGTGATTAACACTATTCAGAGTGCCAGGGCTTCTTCCACCAGATCCCTGTATGACTGTAAGTGGAGGGTGTTTGAGGAGTGGTGTCTCAGGGAGGGACTCTTTTCAGTGCCCTGTTGGTGCAATTTTGTCATTCTTGCAGGACTTGATTGAACATAAAGCCTTCTCCACCATAAAAGTGTACCTGGCTGCCATTGCAGCTTGTCATGTGGGGTTTGAGGATAAAACAGCTAGCCAACACCCTTTGGTTTGCCGTTTTATGAAAGGAGCACGTCGGCTGCTCCCTGTTTCTAAGCCTTTGGCTCCCCCGTGGGACCTGGCAGTGGTGTTGGATGGGCCTGTTGAACCACTGGAGGAGGTCGACCTGAAGCATCTTTCTTTGAAGACAGTGCTGCTGCTGGCCTTGGCGTCTGCAAAACGGGTTGGCAACATTTATGCGCTCTCTGTGCATCCATCATGCACTCAGTTTTCCCTGGGGCGTGTCAGGGTGTTATTGAAACCTAATCCTGCCTTTGTGCCCAAGGTGGTTGGCTCATGCTCTCCCATTGACCTTTTGGCGCTGTCTTCCCCGCCTTTTTCTTCCTCAGAGGAACGGCAGTTACATGTGCTGTGTCCTGTTTGTGCTCTGCACATTTACATGGACAGTACTACGGGTTTTTGACGGAGTGACCAGCTATTTGTGTCCTGGGCTAGCCCCCACAGAGGGAAGCCTGTGACAAAGCAACGGCTCTCTCATTGGGTTGTGGAATCCATTGCTCTGGCCTACACGTGTCAGGGTTTTCCGGCCCTGCAAAGACTGCGTGCTCACTCAACTCGGGGCCTTGCTGCATCCTGGGCCTTATTTAGAGGCGTTTCAATCCAGGACTTTTGTGCAGCGGCATGCTGGTCTTCACCTCTCACTTTAGTTTTATTTTATAGACTTGATGTCTCTACACTGAGCGTGGCACGTGCAGTGCTGAGCACGGGGCCATTGCTGGAGCAGAGTATTGCTACCTGAGTGCCAGTGGTTCCTGAGATAAGCTTGTCTGGCAATACGGGAGTCTCCATATCCCATAGTGAGACATCGAAACAAATGCTATGAATGAGAACTTTAGGTTACTTGCATAACCCCGGTTCTCAGAGTAGCATGAGTGAGATGTCTCACCAGACAACCCTTCTTGCTGGGGCAAAGCGAGAAGAGGTGCTTATTTTGAATGGTGTCTGTGTCGTAGCGTAAGCTATTTAAAGGGGGATGGACCCACGTGACGAGGACACTCGATCACCAGCCAATCAGGATTGGCGTAATGAGATAAATGCTTCTGAGGAATACGCACGGAGGCGTATCCCATAGTGAGACATCTCACTCATGCTACTCTGAGAACCGGTGTTACGCAAGTAACCTAAAGATTTTTTTCTACACAACTGCCCTGTGACATTTAAGCTAGCTAACTAAACGAAATACTGGTATAACAAGTTGTGCTACAACTGCATTTGTCAATTCCTTGAGTAGCCCAAGCCGTTGCAGATGCCTTTGAGAATTATTCCCTTCCAGCAGAAGGCTTGGGTACAACCCAGTAAAAAAGCCTGACTGTTAGACATCAAAATGAAGCAGTCATCAACAAATAAGTTCAACTTTTCATTTGTAAGCAGAATAATGACTTATTTCTTCTCTAAAGGTTTACTGACTAGGTCACTGTAAGAATAAAAGCACCACAGGTTTACTATCATATAATAAGTACCAGCCTTAAATTCTCTGGTTTACAAAGCACTTTAAGGTGAATTTGGACATTGTTAGCGAACTGCTAAGACAACATGTTTTTTGTGTTTGATGATGCATTAGGGCTGCACAATTTGGAGAAAAAGTTCAATTGGGATTGGGATTTGAAATACTGCGATTACAACATAACAGAGATGGCAAAAGTACTCACTTCCCGTACTCAAGTAGAAGTAAAGATACTTGTGTTAAAAAATACTCTGGTAAAAGTCAAAGTACTGATTTAACTTCTTTACTCAAGTAAAAGTAACAAAGTACAGGCTTAGAAATTTACTTAAAGTATAAAAGTAAAAGTAGCCTTGCGATTGACCTTTTTTTTAGAGTGCAAGCTGAGAAACTTCAGTAAACATGGAAAAAGTCTTTATATGCTGTTGGCTACATTTTAAATGGATGTATGCCAATAGGCCTACAACATCACATATATGATTATTGTGACAGAGACTGGGACTCCAGGTTAATAAGATTCTGTTTCTCTTTTTTAATCTTCCCCTCAACATCAGAATCAGAAATACTTTATTGATCCCCGAAGGGAAACTCTGTGTTGCAGTCACACAAATAGTAAAATATAGTATAGTAAAAAAAAAGAGTACAAATATAAATAAAGAAAAATAAGGAGTGTGGATATGTACGGTATTTACATAGCTAAAGGAATATTATAATTCAGTATTTACATAATTAACATAATTAAGGAGTTGCAATGGTGAAAATTAATAATAATACTACTAATAATAGTTACACATTTCAAGCCAGTGTTATTGCACAAAACAGATAAGATTGTCCAGTTTCAACCTCTCTAAGTGTCTGTGTGTCAGACACTTAGAGGGAGGAGTTATAAAGTTTGATGGCCACAGGCAGGAATGACTTCCTGTGGCGCTCTGTGGTGCATTTTGGGAGAATGAGTCTGTCACTGAAAGTGCTCCTGTGATTTAGCAGCAAGCCATGGAGTGGGTGCAAGACATTGTCCAAGATGGCATGTAGTTTGGACAGCGTCCTCCTCTCTGACACCACCCACAGAGAGTCCAGCTCCACCCCCACAACTTCACTGGCCTTGCGGATCAGTTTGTTGAGTCTGTTGGCATCTGCTACCCTCAGCCTGCTGCCCTAGCATGCAACTGCAAAGAGGATAGCACTAGCCACCACAGACTCATAAAACATCCTCAGCATCGTCCTGCAGATGTTGAAGAACCTCAGACTCCTCAGAAAATAGAGACGGCTTTGGCCCTACCTGTAGAGGGCTTGAGTGTTCTTGGCCCAGTCCAGTTTATTGTCTAAGTGCACTCCCAGGTATTTGTAGTCCTCCACAATGTCCACACTGACTGCCTGGATGGAAACAAGGCTCACTGGTGCCTTGGCTCTCCTTAGATCCACCACCAGCTCCTTAGTCTTTGTCACGTTGAGCGGTTCTGCTCACTCCATGTGACAAAGTCCCCCACCACAGCTCTGTACTCAGCCTCGTCACCCTCGCCGATACATCCTACCACAGCATCAGAAAACTTCTGGAGATGGCAGGACTCTCTGTGGTAGTTGAAATCTGTGGTGTAGATGGTGAAGAGGAAGGGAGAGAAGACAGTCCCCTGCGGGGCCCCGGTGTTGCTGACCACACTGTCTGAAACACGGTGTTGCAGGCGCACACACTGTGGTCTGCCAGTCAGGTAGTCAACAATCCAGGACACAAGGGGGGATCCACCTGCATGGCTGTCAGCTTCTCACCCAGCAGGGCTGGCCGGATGGTGTTGAAAGCACTGGAGAAGTCAAAAAACATGACCCTCACCGTGCTCGCCGGCTTGTCCAGGTGGGCGTAGATGCGGTTGACCAGGAAGATGATGCCGTCCTCAACTCCCAGTCGGGGCTGGTAGGCAAACTGGAGGGGGTCCAGGAGAGGTCTGACCATGGGCTGCAGCTGTTCCAGAACCAGTCTCTCCAGGGTCTTCATAATGTGGGAGGTCAGTGCCACGGGTCTGTAGTCCTTGGAGTCACTGGGACGTGGCGTCTTTGGCACAGGAACGAGGCAAGATGTCTTCCACAGCACAGGGACCCTTTGGAGACTAAGGCCCAGGTTGAAGACATGGTGAAGGACTCCACATAGTTGGGAGGCACAGGCTTTGAGCACCCCAGGACGGATACCATCAAGGCCTGCAGCCTTATTAGAGTGGAGTCTGGTCAGCTGTCTTCTCACCTGGTCAGCAGTGAAGCACACAGAGGTCACAGGTGGGAGAGGGGGAGTCAGGCTGGAGAGAGGTGTTAACCTGAGGGCTAGATGATGGGGAGGTAGGGATCTCCCAGGAGGAGGGCGAGGGACAGTGAGGGGGGAAGGGGGCAGTAGTGGGGTTGGAGGTGAGACAGCAGTTGTGTTAATGGGGGGATGGGCAGGAGCATCAAATCTGTTGATGCTGAACAGATTAAGTTCATTGGCCCTGTCCAAGCTGCCATCAACTCCTCTGCTGCCAGTCGGTCTGAAGCCAGTGATGGTCCTCATGCCGCTCCAGACCTCCTTCATGTTGTTCTGCTGGAGTTTACGCTCCTGTACTTCTCCTTAGCCTCCCTGATCTTCACCTTCAGGTCCCCCTGAATGGCCCTCACCTCCTCCCTATTCCCAGCTCTGAAAGCCCTCCTCTTTGCATTCAGGATGTTCTTGATGTCCTTTGTTACCCACGGTTTGTTGTTTGGGTAACACTGAACAGGCTTTGCTGGGACAGTGCAGTCCACACAGAAGTTTATGTAGTCTGAGATACACTCAGTCAGCCCATCTATGTCCTCTCCCATCCCAGTCTGTCACCTCAAAACATCCCTGAAATGTCTCATAGGCCTCCCCCGACCATCTCCTCACTGTCCTTTAGGTCACAGGTTGCCTTTTTACCAGAGGCACATAGCAGGGGTTTATGTGAACAAGGTTGTGGTCGGATCTGCCCAGTGGGGGGAGGGGGAAGAGCTGTATGCGTCCCTGACATTAGCATACAGCAGGTCCAGGGTCCTCTCCTCTCTAGTATGGCAGCTCACATACTGGGTGAAGTTAGTTAATGGTGACGTGGTTGAAGTCACCCGAGTCACTTGGGTGTTGAGTCTGGAGTTCAGCAATGGCGGTGTGGGTGACGTTACACGCCGACGTCGGGTTGGCAGAGGGCGGAATGTAAACAGCAATGGCGATGACATGTGAGATTTCCCGTGGCAGATAATATGGCCGGAGTCCCACAGCAAGCAGTTCAATGTCCGGGCTACAGATACGCTGTTTAACCGTAATGTGACCGGGATTACACCATCTGTTCCTACAACGGCAGGCCCCCCACCTTTACACTTACCGCTCTCGGTGCAGTCCCTTTCGGCCCGAACAGTCTGAAAGCCGTTGATGGAGACGTTGTGGTCGGGAATATCCGAGTGTAGTCAAGTCTCCGTGAAGCACATTAAGCTACACTTCCGGTACTCCCTCTGACTCTGGACTAACGCTGTTAGCTTGTCCATCTTATTAGCTAGTGACCTCACATTGGCCATGATGAGAGAGGGGAGACACGGCTTAAATCTCCTTCTCCTAAGTCTCCGTTGCCTGGACCCCTCTCTCTTCCCTTGCAGTTTCATTCCACCTCTGCATCCTCGACGTGTCCTCCTCCAGATTTCAGTGGGGATGTCTGGGCCGGGGCGCCCAAGACGGCGCCTTCTTTAGCGCAATCAGCTGGTCCCGGGTGTAAACAAAGCGGTCGTGAAGTCGCTGCGCAACGGTGCAGTGGCTTTCCAAAACTCTCCCAACTCCCATGATTTAAGAGAGTGTAGTAAAGTTGTGACTTAGAGTCTAGGAATCACACACGTAAGAAACAAAAAGACTGTTAAAAAGAAACAGAAAGACTGTTAAAAAAGTTAAAGTAAAAAAACGAAAAGACGGAGCAACTGCAACAGGCTGCATGCACGTTGGCGCATGCGCAATAACATTTAAAGTAATCTACATGTACAGTATGTGTGTGTGATCAAATATGGCTTCTGGAAAGAAAATAATGGATAAAATAGTAAATACTAAACAGACATTAATTAAGAAGTTCCCTATATTTTAGAATTACGCAGCACATTGGCCAGGAGTCATTCTTGATGCATAGTCTACTATCTCAAACATCTCTCTCAGATAAAGAGAAGGATGATTGGGAATCTGTTAAGTTGTCTTGTAGTGGTGCATCAAGTGCAACGTACACAGTAGCCTACTGTATTGAAAATTAGATTGAAATCGGAATTGATGAATCAAAAAAATTATATATAATAATAAATAATAATGGTAACTCATGCTAACTGTGTGTGTGTGTGTGTGGTTTTGCAAATAAATAACAATGTTAAGACTACCATACACAATGCATATAGGAATCATATATGTTAGTAAATAATAACAATAAACCCACAATTAATTCCATTATCTTAATGCAATGTAACTGTGGCATGTAAATAATGCACCTAAAATACAAACGTGAGCAAGGACGTTCAACAATCGCCATTATATCACATTAACAGCCAGGTGTAACCTAGGTAACAGGTGAAGAACACAAACAACAGAATCACTAGCTAACTTACTTTAAATGTGCCAGAGCTATAGACCCATACAACAACAGGCTTAATGAACTGACAACATGAGTTATACGACTTACAATTGTCATTGACTTACACACACAATCTCAAGTGATTATCCTCCATCAGTCGCTTTTTTTATGGAGCCTCTTGGGGTCAGCTGAGAAAAAAAAAAACTAAACCGTGCGCACGGATTAACAAACTGTGTGCACGGATTCATAATCTTAATAAACGTGAGCAAAGTATGAAAGATATTCACAGATTCAAACTTCTGGGATCAATTATACTATAGTGAAATGACATTAAATCACAATGACGCATCTTTCCTAACGTAGTAAGGTTGACAACGAGCTACAACCGAGACTACAAAACGAGACCAAGGATTGGTCTCTAGCAGACGTATATAAACTACAACACCGACACCAAAATATCTGTTAATTTAATGATTAAATAAGGTAGTGTCTCCAAACCTGTTGTTTTAACCTATGTTTTAACAGTAAGGGCTGTAACTAGGAGGAGACAAGTTATAATTAAGGTAAGAATATACCGTATATAGAATATCTTTCCTATTTTGCTCACATTTATAAATCCTTTTCTCATCTGACCCCAGGGGTGCTCCGTACTTTTTCTTTTGTCTCATTATTGTCTCCCTTTTCGCTCGCGGTATGAGGCACGTGTCCGAGTTATTCTCCGACATGACGACCTTTTGTACAAAACTAAAGAAACAAGTCAGTTTTATAAAATGTAAGGAGTAGAAAGTACCGCTATTCGTGTTAAAATGTAAGGAGTAAAAGTAAAAAGTCGCCACAAAAATAAATAGTAAAGTAAGTAAAAATATCTAAAAAATCTACTTGAGTACAGTAACTTCCCATCTCTGCAACATAATAGTTTCATGAGTCTACTTGCTTGAGTCAAAAAGGAAAATGCACAAAATACAATTTTGAAACATACATTTAACATAAGTTAAATGAGCATAAGAAGAAATACATAAAAAAAAATAGGTGCAATACCTTTTTAAATAACTTATTTTATAATATTTTACAAATTAAATAACTAAAAAATCTTTTAAAACAGGCATTTGCTTTGGTCAACATTACAAATGAAATAAAACACATAAGAAAATACAAACAATTTGTATGCCCTTATAAATAACATCTAAGATGGGTGTCACGTAACCATACACAACACTCAGGGTACTGCCTAAACAGACACAGAACACGCACACATAAGGCATGCTGTGAGTGTAAATCGCACATTTTTTTCCATTATGTAATCACAGAGTGAGCACTTAGATTAATCATGCAGTGCTATGATACATGACAAATTATTGTGTACATTGGGCTTTTATATGGTAGTGCAGTACTGTGCGGGTGTAGACTTGAATTAATGTGTGTGTGTTGAAAACTAATCTTAACTTCCAAAACCTTGTCCCCTCTGTTCTAAAGTTGGGGCTTTCTCACTACTCTTCAATAATGGCATATAGTCATAAGTCCCTTTTTATCTTGTATCACATACTGGAGGATGGTACTAGTTCTAAATCTGATAGAAAAGGGCACAGCCCTTAACTGCCACAGTGTATCACTGTGGTAACAGTTAACCATTAAGAGATCTGAACGGAGAGAAAGGCGTAAGCTGTAGTTTAATTATAACTTGAATCTGAAATTTAACACATATTTTTTAATTCAGTGGGACTTAGACTTTCCGCGGATATCATTATTTCTGAGAACAAAACAGAAAAGCAGTAAATGTGAGAATTTGAAAAGCTGGAACCAGCAATTTTTCTTGATTGATTACATAACAGCTCAATCAATTGTTAAGGGCCATCCACAGGTGTAAAGACGGCAGTGGTGGATGTTATTGTGGAATCACTTTGAGAATGATTTTATGAACAATACAAACTCTGACAACCAATCAAATTCCATCTAAAAATACGGTCATAGATAGAAAGTGGTGTGCAGGGGGTGGCAGTCATTGTCCATTATAGAAAGCAGTCTGCTCAGGGTCCTCTCATCTGCAATTGATGTCAGTGACTCCAGCTCCATGCCCACCACAGAGCCACAGCATAGAAAGGGACACTGGCCATGACAGACTGGTAGAACATAAGCAGGAGTTTGCTGCATACATTGAAGGACCCCATCTTCCTAAGGAAATAGAGCCTGCTCTGCCCTTCCTTGTAAAGTGCATCAGTATTGGCAGACCAGTCCTGTTTATTGTCAAGATGTAATCTTAGGTACTTGTATGTACTGATATGTACTGACAGTCTCCACATTCACCTAGTCAATGGTGACAGGCAGCAATGGAGTGGCAAGCCTCCTGAAGTCCATATAATAGTAAATAAAGTTTACTTACTGAAATCAACACCATATCTGTCTCTCTTTTTTGTCTCTCTCTGGCCTCCATGTGCTGAAAGAGACCAGCAGCTAATTAAAAGCTAAATCAAGTACTTTATAAATGTTTTATCAGCCATTTCTGATTTACTCTTTTATATAAACTAATGGTAGAATTTAGGAAACACAAGAAGAAAGAGGAAACTTTATTATTCGTCAAAAACAATCTTACAGTACAATGTAGTGAAATTCAACATCTGCATTTTCTAAGCATTAGAAGCAGTGGACACATAAAGCACCCAGGGAGCAACTTGGGGTTCAGTTTCTTGCTCAAGGACAATTGGCCTGAGGAGGCCGGAATTTAACCACCAATGTTATGGTTGAGGGCCAACCCACTCTTTGCACAATCACTAAATAATGCAGAAGATGAGGAACATGTGGCGCGTGGTCGGCGCCAATGTTTTCTGCTGTCATTCGTCAGTGTGAATATTCACATTGTTATTGTTAGTGTTATAGTTATTATTATAGTTCTTGGTGTTCTTGGTGTGGATGGCCATTTTCTGTTGGTTAATTAATCAGTTTATCCACTACTTGCTGCAGCACAAATGCAGACTTCAAGTGGATTAACATGAGAAAAAATAATGTGCTTATATTCATTCACCTGACCTACTGTATAGGCCTGACTTTGATAAGCTCTTAAAATATTGTTATTTTTAGCCCTATAACCGCTGTTTTAATCAACATTTATTCACAAGATGGTATACTGCAAGACGCTTGTCACTCTGTAGCTGATGTGTGCATTGTGAAAACTGTTCTTGTCATTTGATTGTTCTCTGTAGAAAACAATTAAAACTTCACCAAAGACCAAACTGTGATTCAGTTTTGCAGCCTGTCTTTATTTTGTTTCAACAAAGTCTCACTTCCAACAAATTCCTTTCTCACTGTACAAGAAACTTCCATGACAGTTCTTGGCGTCACGAACAGGATTCCAAAGAGGGACCAGAAAGGGACTTCACAGGCGACTGATGACAGCGCATTCCAGGGATCTGATGATCACTTGCCTCTAAACCTTGCCAAAAATCTTTGAGAAACAGAGGGTCAGAAACCAAGGAGGGCTCTGCTGATTTGAATTGGACACTGAAACATTTAAGAAACAAATATTGACTTTGTTAACTGAGGGATTTGGTGAAAAACATTTTTGTTTTGTACATCTTTAGGTTGTACAAAACAAAAATAAGGGTTTTTTAGGCATTCAGGTTGTTATTTTTAACAGATAAAAAGAGCGATTTAATAGCATTTCTTCCAACACGGGTAAGACAGGGTGACTGATAGATTTTGGAATAAAATCTACACTGATAAACAGTCATCATAGCTGTTTTCTGGTTTTCTGCAAAGTATTCCATGATTAAACTGGGTCGTATAGTGACGATTAAACGTAAAGTTGAGTGAAGTGCTTCCACTCTTTGTTATGGGTAACAAGAGTTAAAAGTCACACTTTCCTTCTGGACCTGTAGTGGAAGGAATGGTAAACAGAAATGGCCCTGAATGTCTGCCATATTGGTTAACAAAATTTGGGTTTCCTGAAAATGGTTCTTTAAGTACAGGAATGCTAAAACAGGATTTAGAAGAAAAGAAGAAAAACGTTTGAGAGGGGCAAAAATGAGAAGCACTCAAGATTTGATTCAAATGGGAAAAATAAGGAATGCTTTAATCAGTGGATGAAAGAAGCCACCTGTTGGTAAAGAAAACAGATGCATCGACAGTTAAACTGTGGACAGTTAAAGGGAAAGGCAGAGGGCGAGGCGGAGGGCAGTGGCCAGCAGTGGACCGAGACACATGTTTCAACTGTGGACAAAAAGGACACTGGGCAAGTGCACACACCCCAAATGCAAACGATAACAGAGGGGTTCACCAGCTGGGGACTACGGCTACACACAACAACAGGCGGATTGAAGGGAGGAGGGGAGGGAGAGTGGTGGAAGGGCTGAGTTAGCAAGATCTGCACTGGATAAAGGAAAGTGAAAATGCAAACACACCAACTAATCTGATGGCAATGAAGTAAATGCTTGCAATGTTTTTGTCAGAGGTGTATAACAAATTGCCTACCATAATTTTGACGGTGCAGGGAGAGAATGTAGAGTTTCTGGTTTGATTCAGTAGCCACAAATTCTGTACTTCAGAACTCTTTGTTCTTAAACCAAAAACATTTTGGTTGAGTTGTTTTTGCAGACGTACAAGTGGAATGATCCTCCCAGAAAGGCTTTTAACCCCCATGATGTGTGTTTATAGTAATCTCAATGATTTGGAACAGGAGAGAAAGGCAAAAATGTTCATTTCTGCTTTCTCCCTTGTGTCCTGTAAATTTTCTAGACAGGGATTTAATGCTTAAATTTGGAATAGGTATAATTCCAACTCCCACCAGTCTCAAAGTTGTGAGATTGGACCTCACTGCCCTGCCTGACACATTCCTGTCACAGCACACACACACATCTCAGCTCATATTTCAGTGGTGGATCTCTCTCCGTCATGCTGCAAGTCTCTTGCATGAAGCCAGAAATGTGATTTCAACCCTTGCTGACTTCATATCATAACAAAACTTACACTGCACTTGTTTTGTCTCACCAGAACCAGCTGACATGTATGTTGTAAGATTTTTTTCAAAGAAGACACAGATGGGCTTGAGTGCACTTACATGTACTGGCATGAGGATAAATGTGCAGTGGCTGTGAACTTGACTAATAAGCAGAAATTGTTTTTCAGAGTTCCTCACTCATTTGCTCATATCTCTTTGTCTAAATCTCCCACAGATCAGTGGAGAAACGTGGGACAATTTGTCCTGGACTGTGACAAGCTGACTGACTGGACTGACACCTGGGACGGTGAGATCGATATCTTTCAGTACCACGGGATGTTGATGGATGTTATCTGTCTGGCATCAGAATCAGACCACACACATTTTTTTGGGAATAATAACGGGGATGTTTCACCCACATATATCTTGCTGTCACAGGTGCCGACTCACCTGTGGGCAGCATATAAATATGACGTGGGTCTCATAAAAAATTGTCAGCCTGTTGTCATCACTCCACGCTCAAACTTCAGCCTCCAAAAACTTCAGTGCCCACTGAAACAAGAAGCAATTGACAGAATCAGACCGATTTTTAACTCCCTTTTGAAAGCAGGAGTTATCGTTCCGTGTCCCGATTCACTTCTTTGCACGCCTATTTTCCCTGTCAAGAAAAATGCAGCGGTCCACGCTCGAGTCCCAAATGTACCCGTAAAATATTTTAGAGGGGATCCCAGGGGACGCTGAGTATTTTTCTGTGGTTGATTGTTCTAACTTTTTTTTTTTTCAGTGTTCCAGTGGAGGAAGACAGTCAATTCTGATTTGTTTTTCTGTTTGATGGTAAGGAATACATTCACAAGGAAGTGCATTTTTTGGGTTATCTCAGCGTCAGGGAAAACATTGTCCCCGTCTCGGATTGAGGCCATTGTTTCCCTCCCAAAACCTGCAACAAATAAACAACTGATGTTGTTTCTAGGAATGTGTTTCTATTGTTGTGTTTTTATTCCAAATTATGCTCAGTTAGTTCAACCTTTAGCTGACATAATACATGGTAAGAATATGTCTGCACACAACTGAATCACATGGACGACCGAAGCAAACCAGGCATTTGTAAATCTTAAAAAAAAAATAATTGAATAATTACCAGAAATAATTGGCAGTCCCAACGCTGGCAAGGTCCTTTCCAGGTCTTTCTGGTCACCCACACAGCATTAAAGGTTGCTGAGCGGGCCAGTTTTGCCATAAACCTGGAAATCCGTGACCTGACAGACAGCAATCTGTGTCACCTACATGTTGGTAAAAGTGACCGTGGTTGCGTCACACACAAACACACACACCAGAAACGAGACAGTGGTAAAGACTGACTCTCCTACGGTGTGTCAAGTGCTAGTGGACGAACCTCTGACCCCAGAAGAAATCTACAACACCAGAAGAACGAGAACCGGATCTACAGTACGGTACTGCATTGCTCAAACACCCACACTTACAGCACATTCCTGAAAGGCACACAGGAGGCTTGCTGTGACGAAACACCTCTTCAGCAATGGACGGACACAGGAAAGGGCAGATATGGTTTCCACCACGAAGATTGGGGAGGTCAAAATGTATCCTTGTTCTCTGTTTCCTGACTGTGTTTGTGAGGGTTGCTTTTTGGTTGTTAGACAGATATGATAGAGCTCAGCTTGACACTACCATTTATTCTAACACCACTTCTTTTCCCCTTACTACTGATGCACCGTACACACACACTGATAGTTTTCACACATCTTATAGAGGGGTAAAACAAGCGCGCTCTTCACCTTTCTCGCCTAGACAGTATTGGAAACCGGAGTACGAGAAATATAAACAGAACAATAACCTTAGGACAACAAACTTCTCTGTAATAGCTAATACATCTACCACCTTCCTGTTACAACTTTGTGATTATTTCCAGTGCGGAGATGACAAGTCTCTCTGGGGGGAGGTAAAAATTTACATATGCTATATGCCCAGAGCTGCCAACTTTACCCAAAACCTTGGAGTGAGATTTGGGGGGCCAACCCATATTTTGCTGCATACAAAGCAATTTCTTTGGTTCTTTCAGCATCATTATCCTTCAGGGTTTATATTGGGATTTGTTATGTGTTGGGGGATGGGGGGCTCTCCCTAGGAGGGTGTTGGGTACTTTGACAGTTACCCACAGGTTCGTAACCAAGACTTTTCCAGTAATCAACAGAAGACAGGAGACACGAAAGGTTTTGCTGCAAGGAGAGCTGTTGAGTGTCACCCCTGACAATCTCCAGACCAACTCTAACATTCTCCTTCAGTGCAGCCTTTTTATAGTATGAGTGAAGTAAGTTTTACACGATGTATTCAGAAACGTGTGCGACCTATAACCGCACACTACACAAGACAATAGGATGACATTTGAGTTCAAAAGGACATACACACATACAACACAGAGGTGATCAATTAAATCAATTCAATCAAGAGGGCATAGACACTCACACAATAGGAAGTAAGCAAATAAGGAAGCCTGCTGTTAAGCCAGCTACATCCAAAGTTTCTGTGTGAGCTGACACATGTACAAGGAAAGGCAAAGTTCACAAATGAAAACACAATTAGGTCTGTAACATAAAGCAGTATAAACACTTTGAGCATTAGTAACAAAGTAAAATCTCTAACAGAGGGTCGGGGGGTATGCCCCCCCAGGAATCTTTTTGGAAAAATAAACCATTAAATGGCACTTTCTGGAGAGTTTTGTGCAAAAAAAATGGAGAAATCAAGTCTTACATGTTATGTGCAAAACTGTAGGGTTAAGAGCCTTTGCATTGTTGTAGTATCAACAGGTATTAGGGCATTTAACATTTACATTAATGTTAATTAGTCATCACTTGATTACACATTGTATTACCTTCTTATGATATAAGAATTGACCCAGACAATGTGCCAAACATAATGAGCCACTTGAAGAGACAGTAGCATATGTCAGTAGCAACAGCTGAGAAGATTTGGGTCTGTGGTGAACAGTTCCAGGGGTCCCTGGTGTAGGGACCAGGGACCCTAAATTAAATTAATGTTGAGGGATCAGCTAACACCACTGAAATTCTAAAGAATGAGAACCACTGATTTTCCTAAATTCTAATCCTTTAACCTTTGTGCCAAGGCTCAGTAATTTTTGGCCCTCATCCTCTGTCCCCCACTTACTGTATTTTCTTTTTTGGGAAATAAAGACTATTTGGTCATTTTATGAAACATTGAATGAAATTTTTACAGTTACATTTAGAGATGCACATAGGTTAGAGAAGCATAATAGTGGCCCAATGTTGCAGTATCGTAAAAATAGTATAGTATAAATCAGATGTGTTTCATCAGATTTCTGCTCATGTTTACAACTTTGTGCACATTCAAAATATAACTTCTCCCATCTCCGTTGTCCGAGATTTGGAGAGTTGTAATATAAGTCTGCTGTGGATGTCATTGCTCCGCTGATATGGTAATATCTCACTCAGACTGTCTGACAGACACGGAGGCCCAAAAGGTTTAGAGGAGGCTGTACGCTGCTCTTCATCGGAGGTCTGCACAGTTGCAACGCGTCACTGTCCACAGCAGATGGAGTCCACTAAAGTGAACTGAAGTTGCTACGCTACCAGCTCACCTCTATTGTTACAGAGAGAGTGGTCACGAAGCAACGGACGGGTCTGTAATACTCAGAGCACATACCTGAAGCCGGGGAAATGCACCTGGGATGGATCGTGAAAAAAATGTCCTCAGTTTGCAACAATTAGTTGATCACGAGTTGTTGATCTTTCAGAAATTTGACCGACCGGGTTGACACTTCAGCGTGAGAAATCGGGGGTGTGGCGTGTGAAACCAGTCAAAAGCGTGTGTCTCACGGCCAATGCGTGAGAGTTGGCAGCCCTGATATGCCTGTAATGGACATGATACAAGACGCAAAGGGTAGGGTGACCAGACGTCCCCGGTTTCCGGGGACAGTCCCCGATTTTGGTGACCTGTCCCCGGCTGGATCTATCCCCGGAAATGTCCCCGGTTTTCACTGTGACTGACAGACCCAAAATTGGAATGAAAGAAAGAAAACTCTGACCAAATGGAGCCGATCAAGCAGCGCTGCTCAGAGCTCAGAGATGTTTTAGAAAGTCGTATTTTACGATGCAAAAATTACTGATTATTTACATGGAGTCTGGTGGGTTTAGCAAACACAATTTCGCGGACTTTTATGTTTTAAAAAATGATCTTAATCTTTAACAGAAAGGTCAGCCTCCTTAGAAATCCTTTCCATAATGTTGTCAGACACTTAGAATATTAATCTGAGTCTGTCAGCAGCAAAACGAGCACTTTATGAACATAAATACAAGCTGGACAGTTATCTTATTAACTTCCATTGTTGCTTGTTACTCTGCTGCCGACTGCAGCGATCTCGTTTCATACTGCATCAATATCAAAGGAAAATCTTTCCTCAATAGTTTATATTGTATCAGATACTCATCTCTAGGTCTAGTGTCCCCGTTTTAAGTTTTACAAAAATTAAAAACATGACGTGTTTTGGAGGTATACGCTTCTGAGCTGAAAATGTCCCCGGATTTTGTCTAAGAAATCTGGTCACCTTACCAAAGCGGGAAGCATTGTGCCAATCATGGGATATGGCTATTTGGCATACCAGCTAGTCAGATTGGGGGAATAGGATTCCCGTTGACCACACCAAACTGACAAATAGATTAACGATACATAAAGTAAACACTTCTTCACCCAAAGTCTTGCTAACCCTGAACAGAGTTGACCCACGAGACGAAAGTTATTTCGTAGTATGCGCGTGGCTATCAGGAAAAGATCCGTGCGGGGCATTCTACATTAATACAGTACAGTAAGTATTGGTTGCTGACTCATTTGGCAAAACCAAGAAAAAGAAAAAGAAAAACACACTTAGTACAGTTCAAGGATCGTACCCAACTCAAATGGTTGACGTTGTCCCCAATAAATGGGTTCTTTCTCCTAACAAAGACAACACATTCTCATCTAACGTATGGCTGGGTTCAATTAGGAAATTCACACGTGACAAGTGTCAATGATTCATGTTTTGTGTGTTCATTGTTTCCTCACTCGCAGAAACAGACTACCCTCGGTGAACCACACACGCAAAATCTAAATGACTCTATTTGTGCACTGACTGCACTTTCATATAAGAGACAGGAGGAGGAGGTCAGTTCTATGCTGCCACTCACCAACAGGACCCACGCACGTATTTTAGTAATTGCACAGTGCTCGCTCCAAACGATACCATGTTTTCTGAATCTGACATTTAAGGACAGTTTCATTACAGTATTATGGAGAATCTAACGCATGCACTGTTAGGGTTTTTGCTTCGCATTTCATCCCTTCCTTGTGTTCCCAGTTTTTCCCCTCCCTGCTGTTTCTGTCAATCATCTCTGTGTGGGTGTGTCTTATCCTGGCTCATCACCACCTACAGTGCATCGCACCTGTGGCTCATCACCACCTGCAGCGCATCGCACATGTGACTTATCACTTATTACCCTGGCTGTTAAATACCCTGGTTCAGCTCTTACTCGTCGCCAGTTCACTTTGTGTTTGTTTTCGCTGCCTGCCTGCCTGCCTGCCTGCCTGTCATCCCATAGACTCTCCTGCTTGTTTGCTCCTGTCTGTCTCGCGGTCGAGGTACGCAATATTTAGGCACATTATAGGTTGCAAGAAAACGATAGACGCCACGTGTGGGCCAGATGGGTACAACATTAGCAAATGTCTACACACACGTACAAGATTTATCAATTTTACACTGGTAGATCCCTCCAGGACTAATCTGATACGCCGGCCTGACGATTCAGGTGCGTCTGGCTTTGCGGTTAAGGTAAGTTACGGTAGCAAATTTGTCTCAGGATTTCTTCCGTGATGGGGGGGTTGTTAATAACGCACATGATATTGATAAGATACATGAACATCTCATGGTTTTAGGGATCAGTGATTTTCCTCCAGTCCTGAGAGATATGCGTAACATGATACTCCAGCACTAGATGGGTCTAGATTTACTGTTAGCAGCTAAGGGTGGGATTTGCCATGTGCTAGGTGATCAATGCTGCACATTCATCCCAGACATTGAATGTAACATCCCTGACACCATCCAACAGCTAAAATAACAACACTGACCTTAGAGCTCAAGATGTCTCCCAAACTGATTCTGGGGGGGATTGGGTCTCTTGATTAGTTGGCGAGGGTCTACAGGCATGGATGGGGAAAATTGTGATTCCAGTGATTTTGGTGTTCATTTTCCTTGTTTTAGGTATTTGTAGTATCATCCCACAAGAAAAATGATTTCCTCATTGTTCACTTTGGAGAAAGTTCAGTATGAGGCCTTGCAACAGAAAGCTGATGCTCCTGAATTGTTTAATTTGCCCTCTTACAATAAGACAATACAACTTAGACTCCAAATTCCAAATTTGCGTACTTCATTTAATTCTTATTATCCTTCCTTTTATCTGGATGTGTTGTTTGCTTTGACTAAGAGGTTTAAATTCCTCTTTTTAATTTTAATTTCCTTTAATGTAATTTTCATTTTTTAGTGATTAGTATGTAATCATAAGGGGGAAATGTAATGGGCAAATTACATTTAAGCATGATAGTAGTAATATGTTGACACCTTTAATAATTTAATATGATATGAAAAATCATACTGTAATATCATAAATCATAATTATATAATAATTTAATATGATATGAATAATAATGCTATACTAATATAAATAATAATTAAATAATAATATGATATTATATAAATACTATAAAACTATAAATAATATAATATAAATAATACTGTGATATAAATAATAATACTGATACTGAGTGTTCAGTTTATGGGCCAAATGTCTTTATAGCATATTTCTTTGTGTTGAAGTGTGTATACGTGTTGTAGTGTGTATTTGTGTTGTAGTGTGTGTATTTGGGTTGCAGGGTGTGTAGTTGTGTTGTAGAGTGTGTGTATATGTGTTGTACTGTGTATTTGTGTAGTAGGGTGTGTAGTTGTGTTGTAGAGTGTGTGTGTGTGTGTGTAAATGTGTTGTAGTGTGTGTATATGTTTTGTAGTGTGTGTAGTTGTGTGTGTATATGTGTTGTACTGTGTATTTGCGTAGCAGGCTGTGTAGTTGTGTTGTAGAGTGTGTGTGTGTGTGTGTATTTGTGTGTAGAATGTGTATATGTTTTGTAGTGTGTATTGGTATTGCAGGGTGTGTAATTGTGTTGTGTGTGTACAGTGCCTTGCGAAAGTATTCGGCCCCCTTGAACTTTTCAACCTTTTGACACATTTCAGGCTTCAAACATAAATATATTAAATTTTTATTGTTTGTGAAGAATCACCAACAAGTGGGACACAATTGTGAAGTGGAACAAAATCTATTGGATATTTTAAACTTTTTTAGCAAATAAAATAACTGAAAAGTGGTGCGTGCAAAATTATTCTGCCCTTTTACTTTCAGTGCAGCAAACTCACTCCAGAAGTTCAGCGAGGATCTCTGAATGATCCAATGTTGTCCTAAATGACTGATGGTGATAAATAGAATCCACCTGTGTGTAATCAAGTCTCTGTATAAATGCACCTGCTCTGTGATAGTCTCAGGGTTCTGTTGAAAGCGCAGAGAGCATCATGAAGACCAAGGAACACACCAGGCAGGTCCATAATACTGTTGTGGAGAAGTTTAAAGCCGGATTTGGATACAAAACAATTTCCCAAGCTTTAAACATGCCAAGGAGCACTGTGCAAGCGATCATTTTGAAATGGAAGGAGTATCAGACACCTGCAAATCTACCAAGACCTGGCCGCCCCTCTAAACTTTCAGCTCAGAAAAGGAGAAGACTGATCAGAGATGCAGCCAAGAGGCCCATGATCACTCTGGATGAACTGCAGAGAACTACAGCTGAGGTGGGAGAGTCTGTCCATAGGACAACAATCAGTCATACACTGCACAAATCTGGCCTTTATGGAAGAGTGGCAAGAAGAAAGCCATTTCTCAAAGATATCCATAAAAAGTCTTGTCTAAAGTTTGCCACAAGCCACCTGGGAGACACACCAAACATGTGAAAGAAGGTGCTCTGGTCAGATGAAACCAAAATCTAACTTTTTGGCCACAATGCAAAACGATATGTTTGGCGTAAAAGCAACACAGCTCATCACCCTCAACACACCATCCCCACTGTCAAACATGGTGGTGGCAGCATGATGGTTTGGGCCTGCTTTTCTTCATCAGGGACAGGGAAGATGGTTAAAATTGAGGGGAAGATGGATGCAGCCAAATACAGGACCATTCTGGATGAAAACCTGTTGGAGTCTGCAAAAGACCTGAAACTGGGACAGAGATTTATCTTCCAACAAGACAATGATCCCAAACATTCAGCAAAATCTACAAAGGAATGGTTCACAAATAAACATATCCAGGTGTTAGAATGGCCAAGTCAAAGTCCAGACCTGAATCCAATTGAGAATCTGTGGAAAAAGCTGAAAACTGCTGTTCACAAACGCTCTCCATCCAACCTCACTGAGCTCGAGCTGTTTTGCAAGGAAGAATGGGCAAGAATGTCAGTCTCTCGATGTGCAAAACTGATAGAGACATACCCCAAGCGACTTGCAGCTGTAATCGCAGCAAAAGGTGGCTCTACAAAGTATTAACGCAAGGGGGCCGAATAATTTTGCACGCACCACTTTTCAGTTTTTTATTTGCTAAAAAAGTTTAAAATATCCAATAGATTTCGTTCCACTTCACAATTGTGTCCCACTTGTTGGTGATTCTTCACAAAAAATAAAATTTTTATATCTTTATGTTGAAGCCTGAAATGTATCAAAAGGTTGAAAAGTTCAAGGGGGCCGAATACTTTCGCAAGGCACTGTATTTGTGTTGCAGGATATGTATTTGTGTTGTAGAGTGTGTGTATTTGTATTGTAGTGTGTGTTAGCTGTATCAGTCATTTGCCTTGAGCCTAAGGCGCAGTGACGTTGGGTGGTGTACAAATACATACCCTGCAACACATATACACACATTCTACAACACAACTACACACACTACAACACAAATACACACTACAATACATACTGTATACATGTGATACACCCTTAAGGGATATTATAATAACCAGCGTAGCGTTTAGTACGAATTTCAGGTGTTATTAGTCAAGGCTATAGTAATGTAGCAGGGAAACAAAAAGGGCAAAACCAAAGTGCGGGAATCAGTACACCATGGCGTTCAGGTGACGGACACCTTCCCCGTCTCTCAGACAGAGATTTGTCGACGAAGAAGGCGGTTCATTCACTTACTCGCTGTTTCTGAAATTCTGTTTTCCAGGTTGGTACTCGGTAAAAATGACAAAGCTGTTTGCCTTCTGAAATGTGTATGGTGTACTGAAGCTGTGGTGGGTTAGCTATGTAATTTATGATGTGTAAAGCCGAGTTGAAGTGCCGCATTTATAAGCGCGGGAAACGGGTTTCATTAACAATAGAGCTAGCGGCTAGCTAAACGGTGTGTATTGGGGTTGTATGTGTGATTCTGTTTCCACTCCCTGATGATTTATTTGGTGGTTTTTAAGATATTCTGACAAGATAGTTAATGTTAAAAAGGTTGTGACATTTGCCACTTAAAGGGGAGTTTCTCCTAAAAGTTAGTATGTATTATATTGAAATGTATTATAATGTATTGTGAGTTGAGCAATTGTCCCTAGGTGAATGATGGTTTATATGTTGACTCCAAAGTCATTTGGATGTTTGCTTTCTGTTAAAGAGGGTTTATGACTTACATTATGACATTAGTATAATATACAGATATATAGCTATATAGAGTAAAATAAGAGTTATTTTGACATTATTATTATTATTATAACGATACAGTAGCATTGATATTTATTTTGTTATGGGTAAGACCAAAGAGTGTGGAAGATTTTGCCCACTGAAGGTAGTATTAAAGTGCTTAAATTAGACAAACATGTTTACACTAGGGAAATGCTGTTGAATATTGTTTTATGAGAATTTATAATAAAGACAGAAATTTGGCGACAAAGAAGGCGGTTCATTCACTCACTCGCTGATTCTGAAATTCTGTTTTCCAGGGTTCTATCCGCAAGAGTTGAGTAGTGAATCCCGATCAACATAAAATCATTTGTTACTCCAGTTACTCATCTTTGAAACTCGTAACAAACTGTGGGGGCTCGTCCGGGATCTCTCCTCATCACAACCATCGGGGGAGCAGATCCAGAGATACCAGAACCACGCAACCAAGGCGACAAGAAGCTGCGGCAGGCCAGTAGTCAACCAGTGGGTGTCCAAGGAGGGAGACCAAAGAGAAGAGGGATCTTCATCCTGCTTAGGAGCCGCACTGCTGATCCTGAGGCCAGCGTACGCTACTTACCAGAGGGCTACATTCTGAACCTGTGGTCATCACACACCAACATCAGGGGACCTCACCGGTGATCGAGAGGTCGACACGCATACACACAGGCCACTTACTAAGTCACTACACCACTGATTTACTGAACTACTAATAGACTACAAAGACTAGAACCACACACCATGTCAGCAACTCGTAAGGAATTAGTTTGGAGCATCAAACAACTATTCAGACTCTCAAGAAACCACATCTACTACGTTGCAAAAGGCATCGCAATGGACAGTCAGTATAAGGAAGAGCTGAATCCGAATGATGAAGAGGGCTGCATGGAGTATGTTGTCTCTTATATGCAATCTGACACCTAGGACTTGAGGATGAAGGTATGGGTCAGTTGTTGGTTTTAAATTATGTAATATGTAAAGTAATTAATGCTGATGTTAATTTTCCAGTGGGTGCAGTGGGTGATGGTAACACACATGTTGCACCTAGTCACAGTCCAACAACTACAGTCCCAAACTCTTCATCACAACCCCAATCTCAACCCCAAGGCACCCCTAATTGGAAAGAAAAGTCTACTGAAATGTTTGATTGGTGGGTACCCAGCTACAGTTCTGTTTGATTCAGGCTCGCAGGTGAGCATAATTGACCAACAATGGACTGACGTTCACATTCCTAATCACATAGTGAGACTTCTCTCTGAGCTTCCAGAGGAAGAACTTGGCGTCTATGCAGTCACTGGCCATGCCGTTCCATACAGTGGATGGGTTGAGCTTACGGTCAATCTTGCAGGGAATGAAGACCCCAATCTTACCATACAGGCCCCTTTCTTAGTCAGTCCGCTGCCACTGCCCCAGCCCCTTCTAGGAGCCAATGTACTACAGGAGATCATCAGCAGGAAAGAGTCCTTGGGGGACGCAGTTGCAACGGTTGTCAGTCTTCTCCGCAGTGCATTTGGAATAGAGGAGGAACAGGTAGAGGCCATTGTGAATTTCATCCAGGTACCTCTGATCCAGTCACTATAAGAGTGGGCCAAGACCATGCTATCATTCCCCCAGGCAGGACAGCGCATGCAGGCCCGGCCCTAAACAATTTGGTGCCCTAGGCAAGATTTTAGGTGGCGCCCCCCTGTACAGTACTTGCATGTCTGCTAGTGTACATATACTCACAAGAAACTAAAAAGCTTTGTCTTGGACATTTTTTATTTACATAAAACAATATTCACATTAAAAAAACTTAAAAATAATTAAAGAAACAAAACAAATGAACTCAATATCTGAAATACAATATAAATAGCTTATATAAAGTATTAAATTAAAATACTACCAAAAAAGTTTAAACAAGTGACATTAACGTAAATACAATATAAATAACCTATAGAAAGTATTACATTTAAATACTCCCAAAAAAGTGTAAACAAGTGACATTAAATTAAATACAATATAAATATGGCACTGTGCAAAGTAAGAAATCAAAGAAATGAGTAGGCACAAAAAATACAAGCATTTAAAAAAAAAACATGAAAATATGATCTTATGAATAGCTCTTCTGGTTATTTTAGTCTGCCTTAACTTGAATTACTTCAAAAGGAGGGGCACTTGATGCTGCTTCTTCAGTGCTGGGTTGTGCTGCTGAGGTGAGATGATTTGCAGGGGTTTGACTGAGAAACCTCAGCAGTGCATCTGAAGACAGAAGAGGAATATGTGACCCCAGTCTAATAATAAACACATTATTTCAAGAATGAAGTCAAATTAAATTAAATAATATAAACAAAAAAGATATGCATGCATGATGTACACTATTGTTTATAATATACAATATAAATTTTGGATTAGAAAAATTATTACTGTAATGATGTTGTTATTACAGTGAAATGATAATTAGAATAATGCAATGGATCGGTAAACTGCAGAATAATATACTATAGCATGTGGGAATGCTAACTTTGCTGTAACATTAATGATGTACACTTTAACACTAACATAGTTTAACATGATGAACACACTTAAGATAATATGAGCTATAACACAGCTAATAGCTAGGCTTATAAGTATGAAAAATTAATAGTATTTTGAACGACTATTACCACCTGGGAAAAGGTAAAATAACCATGTCAATGCAATTAACATTATAATATCTGCTTAATAAATCTAATATATACACGTTTGCCTGAGGATGGCAAGAGGGGGGGGCATTTAAATCACTATTTTCCAACAACTGGGCCCTTCCATAACATTAACTGATGTTAAAACTAACAGATAGCGCTCGCTATTTATTGATTAGCCAACTATGTCATGCTAACGGCTAATGCTATTATTGATCATTGTTCTGCAACAGCAAAATAATATCATTATCATCATCACCTTTACTGTAACATTACCTCTGTCTTTGTCACGTTTTTCCTCCTCTTCTTTTCTTTTTTTCCTCCCCTGGGCACCAGTTTAGGATGCTTTGACATTATGAGATTTAGATGCAGGTAAAAGAAGTCGGGCTTATTTTTTTTTTAATTAAGGTGACGTTACTGTACGTACACACCGCCACCGACTTGAGCTGAAAAAGCTCTGGCCGCCCCGCCAAGGACGCTTGTCAAAAAGTACGGGGACGCTTTCAGACGCTTTGGCCGCTCTGACGTGGCGGCGTTCGTATAGCGCTATTGGTCAAATCGGTGTTGTGAGCAAAACGCTTTCGTAAATATTTCGCGCTTGTCCTCTATGTGTATCATTGGATAATTATGGATCATCGCATTTGCGCATTTAATAAGGGTAAAATGATCTGCAAAACAGATTGTACCATTCACATCAAGCAAGGAAGACTACCATGCTACGGCGCACTGCTCATTTCCCTCGTTAAAAAGATGAGGAATCATCAACTCACCGGACACACCGACTATCTCGGCTACTTTATCCCATGCCTCGTTTTTTTTAACTGGTCGCTATACGCAAACAACGTCATATCATAAATGATAGGAAACCCAGCAACGGCGAGGATGAGCTGATCCTCCATTGCCCTCGGAACAAATGTTTTGGTAAGAACGAAAAGATTACATCGTATGTTTCTCCGGAATCAGTCAGCGTGAAGGACTTCTATATTCCGATTGGCGGTTGGCGTTAGCCGCTGCTTGCCGCTGAACCGCGTCATAGCTCATTACCATAAAGTTGAAAAATTTCAACTTTCAGATTGACGCTCAAAACGCCCAAAACGTGACGCCGACAGATTTGCTGCTCCTTGCAGCTGAGAGAAGCCGGCTTCCATTGAAAATGAATGACTTCCGGTATCTTTAGACGCTCAAGTCGGTGGCGGTGTGAACGTACGGTAATAGGTACAGCACAGGCCGGGCGCCCCCTGGTGGTTTGCGCCCTTAGCATTTGCCTATACTGCCTAAGCCACAGGCCGGCCCTGAGCGCATGTATGGTGTAGGGTACCTCCAAACTTTGATTTCTCTGACCCCGTTGTCCTTTACGAACCAGCTGAGGGAAGCGTTGTCTTAGGGCAGTTGAGTGTAGGAGAAGGCCTCTTGGAAATCAATAATAGCCGACGGCCTTATGTCAAGGTACCCATCTCCAATCACTCAAAGCATGAGGTCACCCTGCCTAGGAGAACCTCTCTAGGAACCATCCAACATGTTCTCAAGGTCCTTGAGACCGATGCACCAGATTCACACGAAGTTGATACCACACCAAGAAAGATGACATCAGTTGAGACTAATGGTGTCGCTTCTCCCAGTACTTCCCCATCTGAGTCCTGGCTTCCTCATGTTGATATCAGTCATCTCAGCCCTGAACAACAACAGACCGTAAAGGAAGTGCTCCACGAGGAACGTGGCGCATTCGCCCGGAACAGCGACGACATAGGGTGCATCCCTTCCCTGCAGATGGAGATCAGGACTAAGAATGACATCCCAGTTCAGAAGGCCTACGTGTCCATCCCAAAGCCACTCTACAGGGAAGTTAAGGAATACATCCAGGAGCTGTTGGTTAAAGGGTGGATAGTGAAGTCCCAGTCCCCTAATGCGACCTGTCATCTGTGTGAGAAAGAAAGATGGATCCATACGCCTGTGTGTTGACTGCCAGCTCCTCAACAACAAAGCCGTGCCGGACCGTCACCCCCTTCCCAGAATTCAGGACCTCACTGACTCCCTGGGACGATATGCCTGGTTTTCGATCCTCGATCAGGGGAAAGCCTACCATCAAGGCATTATAGCCGAAGGATCGAGGCACCTGACCGCATTCATAACCGCATTCATAACCCCATGGGGTCCGAATACCCTTTGGGTTATCGAACGCCCCGGCGGCCCCTGTACGACCTGCTTCAGTCCAAGTCTAACACCACTGCGTCCAAACCGCCACGAGGAAAGACAAAAAGCAATCAGCAGTCCTTCCGTACTCCTGTAGAATGGAATACACAACACCATCAGATCCTTGGACAGCTTGTGGACCGGCTGATCAAACCCCTCGAGGCAATACAGCGAAAGCTATCTTTCATTTGGATTCACTTTCACCGGGGATGCGACAGCACCGACGCCGCTGTGCTTGGTGTGTGGTGAGAAGCTATCCAATAGCGCCATGGTGCCAAGCAAGCTTAAACGCCATCTCCAAACGAAACACCCTTCCGTTCAAAACAAGCCGATGGACTATTTTGTACGCTTACGTACAAACAATGAGAAACAGGCAACTTTTTTTAGAAAAACCACAAAGTTAAACGAGAGAGCCCTCAAAGCTAGCTACCTTGTTGCTGAACTCGTAGCTAAATCAAAAAAGTCCCACACTGTGGCAGAAACATTAATACTGCCAGCTTGTAAAGCCATTGTAAATGAGATGCTCGGCCCTGACGCGGCCAAAGACATAGCTAAAGTGCCTCTCTCAGATAACACAATTGCCAGACGTATTGATGATATGTCTGCGGACATCGAAACTGTTGTTTTGGAAAAGTTGCAGAAAGATATTTGCCTTGCAACTTGATGAGTCGACGGACATTAGTGGACATTGTCAGCTCTTGGCAAACGTGCGTTTTGTGGATAGAGAAACCATTAGAGAAAACTTCCTATTTTGCAAGGCACTGCCAGAAAAATCATCAGGAGAGGAAATATTTCGGGTCACGTCGGAATATCTTGACAAACGCGGGCTTACGTGGGAAAACTGCACAGGTGTCTGCACTGATGGAGCCGCAGCCATGGTCGGGCGCATCAAAGGCTTCGTAAGTAGGGTCAAAGAAAGAAACCCAGATATTATTGTTACGCACTGTTTTTTGCACCGTGAGGCCCTCGTTGCCAAGACCTTACCAGCAGATCTAGCTCCTGTGTTGGACGATGTTGTGCGCATAGTGAACTTTGTGAAGACGCGACCTTTGAAATGTCGCTTATTTGCGTCTTTGTGTGAGGAAATGGGAGCGGAACATAAGGTCTTATTGCTCCACACGGAGGTCCGGTGGCTGTCGCGCGGCAAAGTGCTGGCCCGTGTGTATGAGCTGCGAGAGGAACTTAAAGTATTTCTGACAAACGAGAGGTCCGATTACTCAAAGCTGCTCGCAAGTAATGAGTGGTGTGCAAAGCTGGCATACCTGGCTGATATATTTCATCATCTGAATGAACTGAACACACGGATGCAAGGCCGAAATGAAAACCTGCTTACAAGCACTGATAAAATGAACGGATTCCGTTTAAAGGTGCAGCTCTGGCAACAACATGTGCAGCGTGGCAACCTTGAGATGTTCCCGCTCACCGAGAAACGTCATGATGGCAACACTGCTGTAATGTGCGAGGTGATTGGCACACATTTGAAAACTCTCGAGGAGAAGTTGTCATTTTATTTCTCTTCAGCCTTGTCAGAATTCCTTGACTGGGTTAGGGACCCATACAGCTCAGCATCCGTTGCTGGAAAGGACATGACTTTAAAGGAGCAAGAGGAACTCATTGAACTGAAACAAGATCGTGGTTTAAAGCTAAACTTTGCTGATCTTCCTTTGGACAGTTTTTGGTTATCTGTTGCCAAGGAGTTCCCCATTCTGGCCAACAAAGCTATTTTGACATTGCTCCCATTTTCAACCACATATCTGTGTGAGCTGAGCTTCTCAAGCTTGACTGCGATAAAAACGAAAAACAGAGAGAGACTGAGAGCTGTTGAGGAAGAGCTTCGTGTGTGTCTTTCTACCATTCCTGCCAGGATATCCATTTTGTGTTCATCGAAACAGGACCAGGTTTCACACTAAATGAGTATAAATACATTTAGAAACTATATTATTAACTATATGTATTGTGTTAGAGTGTCATTTTGGTTGGTGGTGTGCCCCAGAATTTTATAAGTGTAAAAAATGTGCTGTGGCTCAAAAAAGGTTGAAAATCACTGGTCTACTCTACAGGAAGAGTGCAGGTTGACAACAACTGCTCCTGCCAGCCACCTACAAACGAACAGTACTCACCCAGCTGCACCTAGCGAGGGAGCGGTTCTACTGGCCTTTCATGAAGAGAGAGATAGAGGAGTACGTGACCAGGAAGTGCTCTTGCATTAAACAGAAAAAGCCAGCCACACATGAAAGAGCACCAATGGGAAGTATTACATTAAATTCGCCCCTTGAGCTGATGTGCATCGATTTCCTTCATCTGGAGGCCTGCAGAGGTGGATACATATATCCTGGTGGTGGTTGATCACTTCACCAGATTCGCACAAGCCTACCCCACCAGGAACAAGGCTGGCAAGACGGCGGGTGAGGGAGATGAAACCAATAGACCGAAAGTATATGCTGAGAAATGGGCAGGAAATATGGTTGAGGCTTACCGAATAGCAGAAGCAAACAGCAGACAGTCCAGCTCCAAAGGAAAGACGTACTACGATAAAAGGAGCAGAGGTGTGGTTCTTCAGATTGGGGACAGAGTTCTGGTACGCAATCTCAGTGAACGAGGGGGGCCTGGGAAGCTCAGACCATACTGGAAGAAGCTTATGTACATCGTGAGAGAACAGGTTGGAGATAATCCTTTCTACAAAGTGAGCCCAGAGACAGGAGGCCGACCAATTCGCACTCTACACAGGAACCTCCTATTGCAAGTCAACAACCTACCTATAGAGCCTCTTCAGAACCCGATCACCAACACAGCCAAGTCACAAAAGAGAAAGAAGAGAACAGACATCCCGAAACCCACACGTGACACACAGAGCCCAGATATCAGTGACTCTGAGGGAGA
>CM057255.1:20083329-20085829 GCA_029931835.1 Etheostoma nigrum | reverse complement strand
ATGGTGTGTGTGTGTGTGTGATGGTGTGTGTGTGTGTGATGGTGTGTGTCTGTGTGATGGTGTGTGTGTGTGAATGTGTGTGCGTGTGATGGTGTGTGTGATGGTGTGTGTGTGTGTGTGTGTGTGTGTGTGTGTGTGATGGTGTGTGTGTGTGTGAGTGTCTGTGTGTGTGATGGTGTGTGTGTATGTACAATCGTGTGTGTGTGTGTGTGTGTGTGTATGTACAATGGTGTGTGCGTGATGGTGTGTGTGTGTGTGTGTGATGGTGTGTGTGTGTGTGTGTGATGGTGTGTGTGTGTGTGTGTGTGACGGTGTGTGTGTGTGTGTGATGGTGTGTGTGTGATGGTGTGTGTGTGTGTGATGGTGTGTGTGTGTGTGTGACGGTGTGTGTGTATGTGTGATGGTGTGTGTGTGTTTGATGGTGTGTGTGTGACGGTGTGTGTGTGTGTGTGTGATGGTGTTTGTGTGTTTGATGGTGTGTGTGGGTGTGTGTGTGTGATGGTGTGTGTGTGTGTGTGATGTGTGTGTGTGTGATGGTGTGTGTGTGTGTGTGTATGTGTAATGGTGTGTGTGTGTTTGTGATGGTGTGTGTGTGTGAGTGTGTGTGTGTGTGATGGTGTGTGTGTGTGAGTGATGGTGTGTGTGTGTGTGCGGATGGTGTGTGTGTGTGATGGTGTGTGTGTGTGAGTGATGGTGTGTGTGTGTGTGCGGATGGTGTGTGTGTGTGATGGTGTGTGTGTATGTGTGATGGTGTGTGTGTGTGTGTGATGGTGTGTGTGTGTGTGTGTGTGATGGTGTGTGTGTGTGTGATGGTGTGTGTGTGTGATGGTTTGTGTATGTACAATCGTGTGTGTGTGTGTATGTGTGTGTGTATGTACAATGGTGTGTGTGTGATGGTGTGTGTGTGTGATGGTGTGTGTGTGTGTGTGTGAGTGTGTGTGTGTGTGTGTGTGTGTGTGATGATGTGTGTGTGTGATGGTGTGTGTGTGTGTGTGTGATGGTGTGTGTGTGTGATGGTGAATGTGTGTGAGTGATGGTGTGTGTGTGTGTGTGTGAATGTGTGTGTGTGTGTGTGATAGTGTGTGTGTGTGTATGTGATGGTGTGTGTGTGTGTGTGAGTGATGGTGTGTGTGTGTGTGTGATGGTGTGTGTGTGTGATGGTGTGTGTGTGTGTGTATGTACGATGGTGTGTGTGTGTGTGATGGTGTGTGTGTTAATGTGTGTGTGATGGTGTGTGATTTAATGGTGTGTGTGTGTGTGTGTGATGGTGTGTGTGTGTGACGGTGTGTGTGTGTGTGATGGTGTGTGTGTGTGTGTGATGGTGTGTGTGTGTGTGTGTGTGATGGTGTGTGTGTGGGTGTGTGTGTGTGATGGTGTGTGTGTGATGGTGTGTGTGTGTGTGTGTGATGGTGTGTGTGTGAGTGTGTGTGTGTGTGTGAGTGTGTGTGTGATGGTGTGTGTGTGAATGTGTGTGTGTGTGATGGTGTTTGTGATGGTGTGTGTGTGTGTGTGTGTGTGTGATGGTGTGTGTGTGTGTGCGTGTGTGATGGTGTGTGTGTGTGTGTGTGTCTGTGTGTGTGATGGTGTGTGTGTGTGTGTGTATGTGTGATGGTGTGCGTGTGTGTGATGGTGTGTGTGTGTGAGTATGTGTGTGTGTGTGATGGTGTGTGTGTGTGTGAGTGATGGTGTGTGTGTGTGTGCGGATGGTGTGTGTGTGTGTGATGGTGTGTGTGTGTATGTAGGATGGTGTGTGTGTGTGTGATGGTGTGTGTGTTTGTGAGTGTGTGTGTGTGTGTGTGTGATGGTGTGTGTGTGTGTGATGGTGTGTGTGTGTGTGTGATGGCGTGTGTGTGTGTGTGTGATGGTGTGTGTGTGTGTGTGTGACGGTGTGTGTGTGTGTGTGTGATGGTGTGTGTGTGTGTGATGGTGTGTGTGTGTGTGATGGTGTGTGTGTGTGTGGGTGTGTGATGGTGTGTGTGTGTGGGTGATGGTGTGTGTGTGTGTGATGGTGTGTGTGTGTGTATGTGTAATGGTGTGTGTGTGTTTGTGATGGTGTGTGTGTGTGAGTGTGTGTGCGTGTGTGTGCGTGTGTGATGGTGTGTGTGTGTGTGCGGACGGTGTGTGTGTGTGATGGTGTGTGTGTGTGAGTGATGGTGTGTGTGTGTGTGCGGATGGTGTGTGTGTGTGATGGTGTGTGTGTATGTGTGATGGTGTGTGTGTGTGTGATGGTGTGTGTGTGTGTGTGTGTGATGGTGTGTGTGTGTGTGATGGTGTGTGTGTGTGATGGTTTGTGTATGTACAATCGTGTGTGTGTGTGTATGTGTGTGTGTATGTACAATGGTGTGTGTGTGATGGTGTGTGTGTGTGTGATGGTGTGTGTGTGTGTGAGTGTGTGTGTGTGTGTGTGTGTGTGTGTGTGTGTGTGATGGTGTGTGTGTGTGATGGTGTGTGTGTGTGTGTGATGGTGTGTGTGTGTGATGGTGAATGTGTGTGAGTGATG
>CM057255.1:20070829-20073329 GCA_029931835.1 Etheostoma nigrum | reverse complement strand
GTGTGTGTGTGTGTGTGTGATGGTGTGTGTGTGTGTGAGTGTCTGTGTGTGTGATGGTGTGTGTGTATGTACAATCGTGTGTGTGTGTATGTGTGTGTGTATGTACAATGGTGTGTACGTGATGGTGTGTGTGTGTGTGTGTGTGTGATGGTGTGCGTGTGTGTGTGTGTGTGATGGTGTGTGTGTGTGATGGTGTGTGTGTGAATGTGTGTGTGTGTGTGTGTGTGATGGTGTGTATGTATGTGTGTGTGTGTGATGGTGTGTGTGTGTGTGTGATGGTGTGTGTGTGTGTGTGTGTGTGAGATGGTGTGTGCGTGTGTGTGTGTGTGTGTGACGGTGTGTGTGTGTGTGTGATGGTGTGTGTGTGTGTGTGATGTTGTGTGTGTGATGGTGTGTGGGTGTGTGTGTGTGATGGTGTGTGTGTGTGTGATGGTGTGATGGTGTGTGTCTGTGTGATGGTGTGTGTGTGAATGTGTGTGCGTGTGATGGTGTGTGTGATGGTGTGTGTGTGTGTGTGTGTGTGATGGTGTGTGTGTGTGTGAGTGTCTGTGTGTGTGATGGTGTGTGTGTATGTACAATCGTGTGTGTGTGTATGTGTGTGTGTATGTACAATGGTGTGTGCGTGATGGTGTGTGTGTGTGTGTGTGTGTGATGGTGTGTGTGTGTGTGTGATGGTGTGTGTGTGTGTGTGTGTGACGGTGTGTGTGTGTGTGTGATGGTGTGTGTGTGATGGTGTGTGTGTGTGTGATGTGTGTGTGTGTGTGTGACGGTGTGTGTGTGTGTGTGATGGTGTGTGTGTGTGTGATGGTGTGTGTGGGTGTGTGGGTGTGTGTGTGTGGTGTGTGTGATGGTGTGTGTGTGTGTGATGGTGTGTGTGTGTGTGTATGTGTAATGGTGTGTGTGTGTTTGTGATGGTGTGTGTGTGTGAGTGTGTGTGTGTGTGATGGTGTGTGTGTGTGAGTGATGGTGTGTGTGTGTGAGTGTGTGTGTGTGTGATGGTGTGTGTGTGTGTGAGTGATGGTGTGTGTGTGTGTGTGCGGATGGTGTGTGTGTGTGATGGTGTGTGTGTGTGTGATGGTGTGTGTGTGTGATGGTTTGTGTATGTACAATCGTGTGTGTGTGTGTATGTGTGTGTGTATGTACAATGGTGTGTGTGTGATGGTGTGTGTGTGTGTGATGGTGTGTGTGTGTGTGTGAGTGTGTGTGTGTGTGTGTGTGTGTGTGTGATGGTGTGTGTGTGTGTGTGATGGTGTGTGTGTGTGATGGTGAATGTGTGTGAGTGATGGTGTGTGTGTGTGTGTGTGTGAATGTGTGTGTGTGTGTGATAGTGTGTGTGTGTATGTGATGGTGTGTGTGTGTGTGTGAGTGATGTGTGTGTGTGTGTGTGTGTGAATGTGTGTGTGTGTGTGTGTGTGATGGTGTGTGTGTGTGATGGTGTGTGTGTGTGTATGTACGATGGTGTGTGTGTGTGTGATGGTGTGTGTGTGAATGTGTGTGTGATGGTGTGTGATTTGATGGTGTGTGTGTGTGTGTGTGATGGTGTGTGTGTGTGTGACGTGTGTGTGTGTGTGTGTGTGATGGTGTGTGTGTGTGTGTGATGGTGTGTGTGTGTGTGATGGTGTGTGTGTGATGGTGTGTGTGTGTGATGGTGTGTGTGTGATGGTGTGTGTGTGTGATGGTGTGTGTGTGAGTGTGTTTGTGTGTGTGAGTGTGTGTGTGATGGTGTGTGTGTGAATGTGTGTGTGTGTGTGATGGTGTTTGTGATGGTGTGTGTGTGTGTGTGTGTGTGTGATGGTGTGTGTGTGTGTGCGTGTGTGATGGTGTGTGTGTGATGGTGTGTGTGTGTGTGTGTGTGTGTGTGTCTGTGTGTGTGATGGTGTGTGTGTGTGTGTATGTGTGATGGTGTGTGTGTGTGTGATGGTGTGTGTGTGTGAGTGTGTGGGTGTGTGTGATGGTGTGTGTGTGTGAGTGATGGTGTGTGTGTGTGTGCGGATGGTGTGTGTGTGTGTGATGGTGTGTGTGTGTATGTAGGATGGTGTGTGTGTGTGTGATGGTGTGTGTGTTTGTGAGTGTGTGTGTGTGTGTGTGTGATGGTGTGTGTGTGTGTGATGGTGTGTGTGTGTGTGTGATGGTGTGTGTGTGTGTGTGATGGTGTGTGTGTGTGTGTGTGTGTGACGGTGTGTGTGTGTGTGATGGTGTGTGTGATGGTGTGTGTGTGTGTGATGGTGTGTGTGTGTGTGTGTGTGTGTGATGTGTGTGTGTGTGTGTGTGTGATGTGTGTGTGTGTGTGTGATGGTGTGTGTGTGTTTCTGATGGTGTGTGTGTGTGAGTGTGTGTGTGTGTGTGATGGTGTGTGTGTGTGTGCGTGTGTGTGCGTGTGTGATGGTGTGTGTGTGTGATGGTTATGTGTGTGATGGTGTGTGTGTGTGTGTGATGTGTGTGTGTGTGTGTGTGTGTGTGTGTGTGTGTGTGTGTGTGTGTGTGTGATGGTGTGTGTGTG
>CM057255.1:20058829-20061329 GCA_029931835.1 Etheostoma nigrum | reverse complement strand
ACCATTGTACATACACACACACATACACACACACACACGATTGTACATACACAAACCATCACACACACACACCATCACACACACACACACCATCACACACACACACACACACCATCACACACACACACACACCATCACACATACACACACACCATCACACACACACACCATCCGCACACACACACACACCATCACTCACACACACACACCATCACACACACACACCATCCGCACACACACACACACACACACACCATCACTCACACACACACACCATCACACACACACACACTCACACACACACACCATCACAAACACACACACACCATTACACATACACACACACACACACCATCACACACACACACCATCACACACACACACACACCATCACACACACACACCCACACACCCACACACACCATCACACACACACACACCATCACACACACACACACACCGTCACACACACACACCATCACACACACACACACCATCACACACACACCATCACACACACACACACACCGTCACACACACACACACACCATCACACACACACACACACACCATCACACACACACACACACACACACATTCACACACACACCATCACACACACACACCATCACACACACACACACACGCACACCATCACACACACACTCACACACACACACACCATCACACACACACCCACACACCCACACACACACACCATCACACACACACCCACACACCCACACACACACACCATCACACACACACACCATCACACACACACACCATCACACACACACACACACACCATCACACACGCACACACACACCATCAGACACACACCATTGTACATACACACACATACACACACACACACCATTACACACACACACACCGTCACACACACACACCATCACACACACACACCATCACACACACACACACACCATCACACACACACACCATCACACACACACCATCACACACACACACACACCATCACACACACACACACCATCGTACATACACACACACACACACCATCACACACACACATTCACACACACAAACACACACCATCACACACACACATTCACACACACACACCATCACACACACACACACACTCACACACACACACCATCACACACACACACACACACATTCACACACACACTATCACACACACACACACACACACACCATCACTCACACACATTCACCATCACACACACACACCATCACACACACACACACACCATCACACACACACACACACCATCACACACACACACACACACCATCAGACACACACCATTGTACATACACACACATACACACACACACACACACCATCACACACACACACACCGTCACACACACACACACACCATCACACACACACACCATCACACACACACCATCACACACACACACACACACCGTCACACACACACACACCATCACACACACACACACACCATCACATACGCACACACACACACACACACACACACCATCACGCACACACCATTGTACATACACACACACCATCACACACACAGACACTCACACACACACACACCATCACACACACACACACACACACACACACACCATCACACACACCATCACACGCACACACATTCACACACACACCATCACACAGACACACACCATCACACACACACACACCATCACACACACACACACACCATCAAACACACATACACCATCACACACACACACACACACATACACACCATCACACACACACACACACACACACACACCATCACACACACACACCATCACACACACACACACACATTCACACACACACACACCATCACACACACACACACACGCACACCATCACACACACACTCACACACACACACACCATCACACACACACCCACACACCCACACACACACACCATCACACACACACCATTGTACATACACACACATACACACACACACACCATCACACACACACACACACACCGTCACACACACACACACACCATCACACACACACACACACACACACACACACCATCACTCACACACACACACCATCACACACACACACACTCACACACACCATCACACACACACACACACACACACACACAAACACACTCACACACACACACACACCATCACACACATAACCATCACACACACACACCATCACACACGCACACACACGCACACACACACACACCATCACACACACACACACACTCACACACACACACCATCAGAAAACACACACACACCATTACACATACACACACACACACCATCACACACACACACACACCATCACACACCCACACACACACACACCATCACACACACACACACCATCACACACACCATCACACACACACACACCGTCACACACACACACACACCATCACACACACACACACACCATCACACACACACACACACCATCACACACACACACACCATCACACACACACAC
>CM057255.1:19976981-20045829 GCA_029931835.1 Etheostoma nigrum | reverse complement strand
TGTGTGTGTGTGTGTGTGTGTGTGTATCTGCCTCTGTGTGTGTGTGTGTGTGTTAAAAGTACTAAATATACGCAGTACAAATATTGTGTTAGCTAAAGCTAACATTTCACATTCACAACATGAAATTAACAGTTTTTATTGCTTTTTCCCACGTTTTTGTCATTTTTTCCCAAATTTTTCAGTCAATTTTGTCCTTTAGCTTTCCACGTTTTTGTTAATTTTTCCCCCAAAAAGTTTTGACTCTTTTTTTCCCGCGTCTTTGTCGCTTTTTCCAAAAATGTTGTCGCCTGTTACCAATGTTTTTGTCCCTTTTTTCCAAGAATTTAGTCGTTTTTTTCTACACGTTTTTGTTGTTTTTGTCCCTTTTTTCAACGATTTTGTCATTTTTTCCCCACGTTTGTGTCGCTTTTGTTCCCAACAATTTTGTTCTTTTGCTTTCCACATTTTTGTAGTTTTTTCTCCAACATTTTATTGCTTTTTCCCACGTTTTTGTCCCTTTTTTCCAACAATTTTGCCCCAAAATTGTTAATAAGTTTATTAATGGTAATATTTCACATTCACAACATGAAATTAACAGTTTTTATTGCTTTTTCCCACGTTTTTTTCCAATTTTTTCAGTCAATTTTATGGTTTTGCTTTCCACATTTTCGACATTTTTCCCCAAAAACGTTTATTGCTTTTTTCCCACGTTTATATTTTAGTTTTTCTCCCCATGTTTTTGTCCCTTTTTTCCAAGAATTTTGTCGTTTTTTGCCCAAACTTGTTGTTGTGTTTTCCAACGTTTGTATTGCTTTTTTTCCGACAATTTTGTTCTTTTGCTTTTCACGTTTTTGTCCCTTTTTGCAAATTTTTTTTGTTTATTTCCCACGTTTTTGTCCCTTTTTTCCATCAATTTTGCCCCAAAATTGTTAATACGTATGTTAAAGTTAATATTTCACATTCATAACATGAAATTAACAGTTTTTATTGCGTTTTCCCAGGTTTTTGTACCTTTTTTAAGACAATTTAGTCGTTTTTTCCCCCACCCTTTTGATGTATTTGCCCCAAAATTGTTAATAAGTTTGTCAAAGTTAATATTTCACATTCACAACATGAAATTAACAGTTTTTATTGCTTTTTCTCATGTTTTTGTCCCTTTTTTCCAAGAATTTTGTCCCAAAATTGTTAATAAGTTTGTTAATGTAATATTTAATACGTTTATTTTTTTGCTTTTCTCCCCACGTTTTTGTCGTTTTTTCTCCAACATTTTATTGCTTTTCCCCACGTTTTTGTTAATTTTCCCCCCGAAAGTTTTTGACTTTTTTCCCCGCGTTTCTGTCGCTTCTTCCCCAGCGTTGATGTTTTTTTCCACCAGTTTTGTCACCTCTTACCAACGCTTTTGTCGCCTTTTTCTGACGTTTTTGTCCCTTTTTAATCAAGGTTTCTGTTGCTTTTCCAATGTCCCTCTAGGGCCTCCATACATATGTATGTTTGCCTGATACCAGTGATGTGTTATCGATGTCTGCCCCCTGCAGTGTTTGATGGAGCGCTACGAGTCTCTGGGGCCGGTCGGGGAGGGCAGTTACGGCACGGTGCTGAAGTGCCGCCACCGAGACTCCGGCCGCCTCGTCGCCATCAAGAAGTTCACGGACTCGGACAGCGACAGGACGGTGAAGAAGATCGCCCTGAGGGAGATCAGGCTGCTGAGGGTAACCACGGGTCGCTGGGCACTGAGCGGTCGCTGAAGTCTCTTTTATATAGACCTTAGTGGTCCCTAATCCTGTATCTGAAGTCTCTTTATATAGACCTTAGTGGTCCCTAATCCTGTATCTGAAGTCTCTTTTATATAGACCTTAGTGGTCCCTAATACTGTATCTGAAGTCTCTTTATATAGACCTTAGTGGTCCCTAATCCTGTATCTGAAGTCTCTTTTATATAGACCTTAGTGGTCCCCTAATACTGTATCTGAAGTCTCTTTTATATAGACCTTAGTGGTCCCCTAATACTGTATCTGAAGTCTCTTTTATATAGACCTTAGTGGTCCCTAATACTGTATCTGAAGTCTCTTTTATATAGACCTTAGTGGTCCCCTAATACTGTATCTGAAGTCTCTTTTATATAGACCTTAGTGGTCCCTAATACTGTATCTGAAGTCTCTTTTATATAGACCTTAGTGGTCCCCTAATACTGTATCTGAAGTCTCTTTTATATAGACCTTAGTGGTCCCCTAATACTGTATCTGAAGTCTCTTTTATATAGACCTTAGTGGTCCCTAATACTGTATCTGAAGTCTCTTTTATATAGACCTTAGTGGTCCCCTAATACTGTAGGTGAAGTCTCTTTTATATAGACCTTAGTGGTCCCCTAATACTGTATCTGAAGTCTCTTTTATATAGACCTTAGTGGTCCCTAATACTGTATCTGAAGTCTCTTTATATAGACCTTAGTGGTCCCTAATACTGTATCTGAAGTCTCTTTTATATAGACCTTAGTGGTCCCCTAATACTGTATCTGAAGTCTCTTTTATATAGACCTTAGTGGTCCCTAATACTGTATCTGAAGTCTCTTTTATATAGACCTTAGTGGTCCCTAATACTGTATCTGAAGTCTCTTTATATAGACCTTAGTGGTCCCTAATACTGTATCTGAAGTCTCTTTTATATAGACCTTAGTGGTCCCCTAATACTGTATCTGAAGTCTCTTTTATATAGACCTTAGTGGTCCCCTAATACTGTATCTGAAGTCTCTTTTATATAGACCTTAGTGGTCCCCTAATACTGTATCTGAAGTCTCTTTTATATAGACCTTAGTGGTCCCTAATACTGTATCTGAAGTCTCATTTATATAGACCTTAGTGGTCCCCTAATACTGTATCTGAAGTCTCTTTTATATAGACCTTAGTGGTCCCCTAATACTGTATCTGAAGTCTCTTTTATATAGACCTTAGTGGTCCCCTAATACTGTATCTGAAGTCTCTTTTATATAGACCTTAGTGGTCCCCTAATACTGTATCTGAAGTCTCTTTTATATAGACCTTAGTGGTCCCTAATACTGTATCTGAAGTCTCTTTTATATAGACCTTAGTGGTCCCCTAATACTGTATCTGAAGTCTCTTTTATATAGACCTTAGTGGTCCCCTAATACTGTATCTGAAGTCTCTTTTATATAGACCTTAGTGGTCCCCTAATACTGTATCTGAAGTCTCTTTTATATAGACCTTAGTGGTCCCTAATACTGTATCTGAAGTCTCTTTTATATAGACCTTAGTGGTCCCCTAATACTGTATCTGAAGTCTCTTTTATATAGACCTTAGTGGTCCCCTAATACTGTATCTGAAGTCTCTTTTATATAGACCTTAGTGGTCCCCTAATACTGTATCTGAAGTCTCTTTTATATAGACCTTAGTGGTCCCCTAATACTGTATCTGAAGTCTCTTTATATAGACCTTAGTGGTCCCTAATACTGTATCTGAAGTCTCTTTTATATAGACCTTAGTGGTCCCTAATACTGTATCTGAAGTCTCTTTTATATAGACCTTAGTGGTCCCTAATACTGTATCTGAAGTCTCTTTTATATAGACCTTAGTGGTCCCCTAATACTGTATCTGAAGTCTCTTTTATATAGACCTTAGTGGTCCCTAATACTGTATCTGAAGTCTCTTTATATAGACCTTAGTGGTCCCTAATACTGTATCTGAAGTCTCTTTATATAGACCTTAGTGGTCCCTAATACTGTATCTGAAGTCTCTTTTATATAGACCTTAGTGGTCCCCTAATACTGTATCTGAAGTCTCTTTTATATAGACCTTAGTGGTCCCTAATACTGTATCTGAAGTCTCTTTTATATAGACCTTAGTGGTCCCCTAATACTGTAGGTGAAGTCTCTTTTATATAGACCTTAGTGGTCCCTAATACTGTATCTGAAGTCTCTTTTATATAGACCTTAGTGGTCCCCTAATACTGTATCTGAAGTCTCTTTTATATAGACCTTAGTGGTCCCCTAATACTGTATCTGAAGTCTCTTTTATATAGACCTTAGTGGTCCCCTAATACTGTATCTGAAGTCTCTTTTATATAGACCTTAGTGGTCCCTAATACTGTATCTGAAGTCTCTTTTATATAGACCTTAGTGGTCCCCTAATACTGTATCTGAAGTCTCTTTTATATAGACCTTAGTGGTCCCCTAATACTGTATCTGAAGTCTCTTAGACCTTAGTGGTCCCCTAATACTGTATCTGAAGTCTCTTTTATATAGACCTTAGTGGTCCCTAATACTGTATCTGAAGTCTCTTTTATATAGACCTTAGTGGTCCCCTAATACTGTATCTGAAGTCTCTTTTATATAGACCTTAGTGGTCCCTAATACTGTATCTGAAGTCTCTTTTATATAGACCTTAGTGGTCCCCTAATACTGGATCTGAAGTCTCTTATCCATTCCTTTAATTTTAGTCTCAATAATTCCTATTTTCTGCTTTTCTAACTCAAACATTAGGTATAATTTCCTATAAATGAGCTTTATTGACCATAAATTCCAAAAATAACTGTAAAACTAAAGTTAATAAGTTAGTGTTACGTAGTGTTAAACGTAAAAAAAAGTGAGAAACATTGAAAAAAAGGGACAAAAACTTAAGAAAAAGTTAAAAACAGCGTCAAAAGTGTTGATTTTCAATTTTAATGTGTAATGTGTTCTTCTTCATCTTTCTACCCATCAAGCACCTGCGGCACGACAACCTGGTGAACCTCCTGGAAGTGTGGAAGCGTCGCCGCCGCTGGTATCTGGTGTTTGAGTTCGTGGAGCGGACTCTGCTGGAGGATCTGGAGCAGAACCCGAGCGGACTGGACCTGAACACCAGCCGGCGGTACCTGTACCAGATCCTGAGGGCTGCAGCCTTCTGCCACCAGCAGCACGTGAGGACCACCGCCGTCACAGGAACCCTTAAAGGGACCAGCAGCATGCACAACATACACTGGAGCTTCTGTCTGTGTGTGTGTGTGTGTTTGTGTGTCTGTGTGAGTGTGTGTGTGAGTGTGTGTGTGTGTGTATCTATGTCTGTGTGTGTGTCTGTGTGTGTGTGTATCTATGTCTGTGTGTCTGTATGTGTGTGTGTGTGTGTGTGTGTGTGTGTGTGTGTGTGTGTGTGTGTGTGTGTGTGTGTGTGTGTGTGTGTGTGTGTGTGTGTGTGTGTCTGTGTCTGTGTCTGTGTGTATCTATGTCTGTGTGTGTGTGTGTATCTATGTCTGTGTGTGTGTGTGTGTGTGTGTGTACTGTATCTATGTCTGTGTGTGTGTGTCTGTGTCTGTGTGTATCTATCTGTGTGTGTGTGTTTGTGTGCGTGTGTGTGTGTGTGTATCTATGTCTGTGTGTGTGTGTGTGTGTGTCTGTGTGTATCTATCTGTGTGTGTGTATCTATGTCTGTGTGTGTCTATGTCTGTGTGTGTATGTCTGTGTGTGTGTGTGTATCTATGTCTGTGTGTGTCTATGTCTGTGTGTGTGTGTCTGTGTGTGTGTTTGTGTGTGTCTATGTCTGTGTGTGTCTGTGTGTGTGTGTGTGTGTGTGTGTATCTATGTGTGTGTGTGTGTGTGTGTGTGTGTATCTATGTGTCTGTGTGTGTGTGTGTGTGTGTGTGTGTATCTATGTGTGTGTGTGTGTGTGTGTGTGTGTATCTATGTGTGTGTGTGTGTGTATGTGTGTATCTATGTGTGTGTGTGTGTGTATGTGTGTCTATGTCTGTGTGCCGGCGGATGGATTAAAACACATTCCTGTATTTTTCTGACCTCTTTTCTTCTCAGATCATCCACCGCGACATCAAACCGGAGAACATCCTGATCTCTCAGGGCGGCGTGGTGAAGATGTGTGACTTCGGCTTCGCCCGCGCCATGACGGCGCCCGCTGAGGGGGGGGTCTACACCGACTACGTGGCCACTCGCTGGTACAGAGCACCTGAGCTGCTGGTGGGAGACACCAAGTATGGAAAGTAGGTGTTAGTGTGTGCACCTGGGGACGTGATAGTGGATGTTGTGTTTACGGACCGCCAGAAAAAGTTGGAAAAAAGTGAGACACGGTGGAAGCATCAAAAGTTAAAACAAAGACATAAAAAAGTGACAATGTTGAGAAAAAAACGGCATAATAACTAGTAGTGTTAGTGAATGTTGGGTTTTGATAAACATTTTAACGTGTGTGTGTGTGTTTTTGTGTTGTCTATGTCTGTGTGTGTGTGTCTATATCTGTGCGTGTCTATTTCTGTGTGTGTGTGTGTGTGTGTGTGTGTATGTATCTATGGCTGTGTGTGTATGTATCTATGGCTGTGTGTGTGTGTGTGTGTGTGTGTCTATGGCTGTGTGCGTGTGAATGTATCTATGGCTGTGTGTGTGTGTGTGTGTGTGTGTGTCTATGTCTGTGTGTGTGTGTGTGTGTATATGTATCTATGGCTGTGTGTGTGCGTGTGTGTGTGTGTGTGTGTGTATCTATGGCTGTGTGTGTGTGTGTATGTATCTATGGCTGTGTGTGTGTGTGTGTCTATCTATGGCTGTGTGTGTGTGTGTGTGTGTGTATGTATCTATGGCTGTGTGTGTGTGTGTGTGTATCTATGTCTGTGTGTGTGTGTGTGTGTGTGTGTGTGTGTGTGTATTTGTAGACCAGTAGATGTGTGGGCTGTTGGTTGTCTGTTATTGGAGATGTTAACAGGTCAGCCTCTGTTTCCCGGAGACTCCGACCTCGACCAGATCTACCACATCGTAAGATACTTCGGTAAGAACATGAAAACATGCAAAATCTCCTGTTTTTACCCTCTCTAAACACAAGTGTACCCTTTCGGGTTCTCCTAGGGGACCTGACAGCTCATCACCAGGAGTTATTCTACAGGAATCCCGTCTTTTCTGGAGTCCGACTGCCCGAAAATTCTGCCCGAGTGCGACTGGAGCAGCGCTTCCCTACAATCACACCCACCGCCCTGGACCTGGCTCAGGTGCAGTTTGGTTGGTTTATTGACTTAAATGTGACAATACAGATATTTAAAATGACTTGACACCATCAAATAAAAACTTACAGACTGTAAATCATAAAAAAATGCACTCATTTGGCTTGTGAATTCACGTAGAATAGAACCACAAAACCATCAACAGTTTGTTTCCATCCACAGGAATAGAGGGGGAACAACTCTGAGCTGTTTCCAAGGTGTAGTGCAGGGAGATATGATCCGCCGTGAGCACAGTGTATTTCATTTTGGAAAAAAACAACTTGACTAGTCGTTATGGTGCCTAAACTTGACTAGTCGTTATGGTGCCTAAACTTAACTTTCCTTTTAGTGCCTAAACTTAACTAGTCGTTATGGTTCCTAAACTTAACTAGTTGTTTTGGTGCCTAAACTTAACTAGTCGTTATGGTGCCTAAACCTAACTGTTGTTTTGGTGCCTAAACTTAACTAGCCGTTATGGTTCCTAAACTTAACTAGTTGTTTTGGTGCCTAAACCTAACTGTTGTTTTGGTGCCTAAACTTAACTAGTTGTTTTGGTGCCTAAACCTAACTGTTGTTTTGGTGCCTAAACTTAACTAGTTGTTTTGGTGCCTAAACCTAACTGTTGTTTTGGTGCCTAAACTTAACTAGTCGTTATGGTTCCTAAACTTAACTAGTTGTTTTGGTGCCTAAACCTAACTGTTGTTTTGGTGCCTAAACTTAACTAGTTGTTTTGGTGCCTAAACCTAACTGTTGTTTTGGTGCCTAAACTTAACTAGTTGTTTTGGTGCCTAAACCTAACTGTTGTTTTGGTGCCTAAACTTAACTAGTCGTTATGGTTCCTAAACTTAACTAGTTGTTTTGGTGCCTAAACCTAACTGTTGTTTTGGTGCCTAAACTTAACTAGTTGTTTTGGTGCCTAAACCTAACTGTTGTTTTGGTGCCTAAACTTAACTAGTTGTTTTGGTGCCTAAACCTAACTGTTGTTTTGGTGCCTAAACTTAACTAGTCGTTATGGTACCTAAACCTAACTGTTGTTTTGGTGCCTAAACTTAACTAGTTGTTTTGGTGCCTAAACTTAACTAGTCGTTATGGTGCCTAAACTTAACTAGTCGTTTTGGTGCCTAAACTTAACTAGCCGTTATGGTGCCTAAACTTAACTAGTCGTTATGGTTCCTAAACTTAACTAGTTGTTTTGGTGCCTAAACCTAACTGTTGTTTTGGTGCCTAAACTTAACTAGTTGTTTTGGTGCCTAAACCTAACTGTTGTTTTGGTGCCTAAACTTAACTAGTTGTTTTGGTGCCTAAACCTAACTGTTGTTTTGGTGCCTAAACTTAACTAGTCGTTATGGTGCCTAAACCTAACTGTTGTTTTGGTGCCTAAACTTAACTAGTTGTTTTGGTGCCTAAACTTAACTAGTCGTTATGGTGCCTAAACTTAACTAGTCGTTTTGGTGCCTAAACTTAACTAGCCGTTATGGTGCCTAAACTTATCTTTCCTTTTAGTGCCTAAACTTAACTGTCGTTATGGTGCCTAAACTTAACTAGTTTTTTTGGTGCCTAAACTTAACTAGCCATTAGGGTGCCTAAACTTAACTAGCCGTTATGGTGCCTAAACTTAACTAGCCGTTATGGTGCCTAAACGGAACTTTCCTTTTAGTGCTTAAACTTAACTGTCGTTTTGGTGCCTAAACTTAACTAGTCGTTTTGGTGGTTGTCACCGCACAACACTCACTTTTTGTTGGCTAACTCACCTGCCACGGCCCCAGAAAGAAGGAAAGGGGTGCCCTGTAGCCGGCTCCCAGTCACCTATTTTCTGCTAAACTTACTTACCAACTGCCCCTGATAGGACAGGAGCTCTGTAGCCGGCGCCACACGATCAGCCTGCGGTTGCCAAATTTTCTAGGTTGTCATACAAATTGGTGTGCATAACTTTTCGTACAATATCGTGCATACCTGTTCATGAGAACGCATTGATCAGAAACCGTAATACTTTAGTGTTGTGTCTTTCAGAGTTGTCTCCAGATGGATCCAGAAAGACGAGCTCAGTGTTCAGAACTGCTCAAGCATCCTCTGTTCACACAAGACTCTTTCCACATCAGGTATATCTGTGTTGTGAAGTTCAACAAGCAGTTACTTGTGCTTACAGATGCATACCAAAGAGCTTATTGTGGCGAACTAGTCTTCCAGTTCTGCTCTTTGAGTAGGCTCTTACACCTTGAAATGTGTGTTAGCCAGATCAGTAGTGATAAGTAGACAAACCACCAACATATTGATTGTGTGTGTGTCTATGTGTCACACCAAGTTATATATTGTTTAGTAGCCTCTAAATCTAAGTCATCTTTCTCTGTATCTACACAGATTTTTGGACGAGCTGAATGCTAAGATCCAAAAGGACCACAGAGACAACTCAACCCTTCCCAAAATAAGCAAAACCCCAAGACGAGAAAGGAATGAAAGGGATGACAAGAACCGCAGGAGCAGGGACAAGAAACCAGTTGAAGATGTGAATGATAAAGTCCACAAGGAAAGGGAGAGGAAGGAGAATGAGAAGATGGAGAAAACCAAAGGAAAGCAACAATCAAAGTTCTCTAAAACTGTTCCTTACACCCCAGAACGTTTGATAACCAAACAATCCAAAACATTCGGTGACAGTGCAGCAAAAACGACCCCCGCCATGAAAAGTAAACTGAGAAAGGAACGTGAGACTCCTAAATCAACTAAAACCCGTAATTCAGATTTTTTGGAGACAACCACGACTGCAACCCATCTGAATGACAAAAACACAGCCGTCCCTAAACCTAAACACGGGAAAGTTGCTTCTCAAGAGACAAGGGAAGACCATTTGAAAACTACAGATACACAAGATGGAGATTCCAGTGGTTTGAATTCTAGTTGCTCTGACAGCATTGTGCTAAATGTAACTGAGAAAAGTCTGATGGAGATCTGGAGATCGTCTAAATCGGAGCCAAGTCAAGAGTTTGGGATAACCTGGAACAACTCAAACACAAAAGTGCCCAACTTGTCTAAACGCTCAACCACTGACCATCCAAATGGGACTTCATCTCCAAAAGCCACTTTGAATTCAACCATTGATCGTACAGACACCCACTTAACACAGAAAATGGGAAAGTCTTCCACTGCAGAATACCCTGAAGGCTCTTCAACAGTTGCAACTTCTAAAATAGCAAACAGTGACCAAGTAGAGACAAGCTTGACACTTAAAGCGCCTCAACCATCAATCAATGACCACATTAAAGTCGCTACCCCAACTACCCCTTCTGTCTCCAAGCTATACGAGACATTGAGGACTTTAGAGCATCAGGGCAATCGTTTAATGGACACAGAGCAAAAAAAGGCCACTGAATGTACAAAAGGCTTACCCTCAAGCCCTAAGCCGGCCAAAAACAACACATCTTTGTATACCAGCCCCTTAAAGAGTCTTACATCAGATCTTTCGAGGCAGTCATCCACAATTTCAATAGAAGCCGGTCACGCCATCAGCACTACAACATCACCTAAAGGATCCTTAAATTCGCAGTTCAAAACTGGCTTGTCTTCAGATCCCGAACCCAAAAATGACACCACATGTGTACCCAATAAACCCTCAAGAGGCTTTGCAACAGACAGGAAACCTACAGAAGTATCAATCGCATCCAAAAATCAGCAGGATATCAACGAGGATCACGGATGCTTGAAGATTAGCCCAGCTGCAAACCGCATTGACGCATCCGATGCTTCGGGTGGAGAATACACGGAGAATCCTGAATCTTCCGAGCTCTGCAGGATCCATAAGCAGAGCACTTCTGAATCCAAGATCAGCACAGAATCAAGAATAACCCCAACCTCTATGCCGAATGAAATCCCTAAAACCAGCACGTCAGTTGGAACCAACTTTACGAAAACACAGAAAGCCTCAGATAAAGAGAACAGAGAAGATTTAGCACTTTCTGTGTCCGTCAGTGCAACCACCAAGTCTTTGTTAAATCAAATCTCAGAGGTTTCCAGAAGCTCAAGTTTTGAGCAAAAGAACAGCGCTGAATCAGACCTCAAGTCCCTGAAACCCTCTCACTTCAAAACGATGATCATAGAACCTAAAACAAGGCTTGGGTCATTTGGCAACAAGTCCACCGCAACAATGACCCTAAGGACTAAGAAAACTACATTTCCTACAGAGGCAAGAAGGAGAAGAGACAACGCAGACACGGACAACACAACTAACACATCAACCATTGCAGATGCAACTTCATCCGCCCATACGCCGACTCCAGACCACCAAGCCTTGACAAGAAGCGTAGTCTTTCACAGCATGGACGCTGCAGACGCAGATGAATCTGCTTTCAGTGTAGCCCATTCCTCTCCACCGCTGCCGCCTCCTCCTTCCTCCACACCCGTCATTCCCTCTTTTTCTGTCGTCGGCCCAGCCACCAGCGAACAGCGTTCCCCGGGGGCAGGTTTTCATCCTGGCACCCACAGTGTTAGGTACTGAAGTTCTCACACATAAAGTACAATAGAGTACTTCATAAAAATGTCAAGCTACGTAGGACAGTTATCCTATTGCCTATTATAGGCTGGGAAACTGCAAACCTATTCAAATCTGACAAGTGGCATATTGAGGTTCTCCCGCATCACAATGATGTGGTGTGGCAGTGGTGGCCTAAAGGTTAAAGAAGCAGGCTTGGGACCGGGATGTTGCCGGTTCTATAAAAATATAAATATAAAACATGTGTGTGCAAAGTGAAAGAACAGTGCTTGTCCCTTCCTGAATTACCACCACTAAGGTGCCCTTGAGCATGGCCTGTAACCCTAACCGCTCCAGTGGAGCTTCTCAGTGGCCAGCAGATCAGATAAATAAAGATTTTGAGTTTTGAGAAGAGAAGTCAGCACAAGGGTTAACATGGACAGTAATGCTAACATTAATCATTTAGCAAATTTCAATATTTTGGGACCCAACCATGCACGTAAAAATAGTCCTCAACTCTTCCTAAATGTGTTTCATTTGCTTAGGTTCCCTTCAGTTTCCAGTCCAGCTTTAAACCCCAAAACTACAACAACAAATGTGTTTTTATTGTGTTCATCACAGGTGTGTAGACAAGCCGAGGCATCACGGTGGCATCTATAGTCGACTGTCCAATCACATTACAGGATCACTCACTGCACAGGTAACACAGTGCGTTTTCTTTCACTTGTTTCACATCACAGTGAGAGTGGATCTGCTCTTCCAAAGTTACGACTCTCGCTCCCTTCAGAATCTGATCTGCGAGCGCTCTTTCCTGTGCGATCGCTGTAACCTTGGCACCAGCGGTGGCACCACAAAGACCAAAAAGAAGTCAGACATCCATTTCCCAGATCTAAGAAGCTCAGGGCTGCCAGAGCTCAGAGGAAGAGAAGGTACGCACACACACACCTTACCATAGTACCTACAATTTAGCAAAGCAAAAATAAACACCCTTTAAATTTGCAGGCTCCGTCTGGGCCAATCAAAAGCCAGTTATGTTTACGTTGATCCCTTATAGTCCAGATTTCTTTAAGATTTGACGTATATTTGAAGTAACCATAACCCTAACTAACCCGCAGGACAACAAATACATATTTAACAATCCTTCAAGCCAATCAAGGTGTTTTTGAAAAAGGGTTTTAACTTTTGCACACCCAAAAAACAACCAAAATTAATCTTATCTGGACATCAGCTCCGAAGCAATGACGGCATAGTTTTCTCATATTTTGCATAAGTCCATTCAGTTGCATTTTAGATATTATGACCAAGACTTGACCAACCGGAAACACATTTCCTCACTTTATTTCACTGTTTGTACATTAAAATATATTTCCCTCAATCTAAAATATGCTTAAAAAGTACCCAAGTGTCCAATACATGGCATAAATACATGCAATAAGCTGCAACATATCAAATATATGTGTTTCAGGTAAAGAAGTTATAAATTGTTGTGGATTATGTCGTGGACATTTGTGAAAGGATGTAATTGTTTCAGGGTAGTTGCTACAAACTGTGAATAAAATCATAATTTGTCTGATGTTTTTTTAGGCAAACACAACAAAGTCGCTTCCAAGGATCAGAGGAAAGACAAACCGGCTCCTGCATCTCCATCTGATACAGAAAGGCCGTAACAAAAGTCCCTTCAGACTTTAACTTCACATGTCGAAATATCACCCTGGTCACTTTAAAGTCTCGACAGTCTTACCTCAACCCGTTCTCACCCTGGACTCGTATAATACGGACGCTTGGCCGGTGTCTCTCAGCGTCAGATACCGACGCAAAAAGCCCCTTCAGCCGGTGGAGCGCACCGGGCGGGACGGCAAGATGACCTTGTATTAAGAGAGACAGCGATAGAGAGTAGTAGGAAAGACAGAATCGATGGATGGATGGATGGAAGGATGGATGGATGGATGGATGGGTCAACCAACACAGGAAAGGGTCTCACTCAGGAGACCCTTCATGTCACCTTTCCTAAACCCAACCATCCCGTTCTTCTTCTCCTAAACTCAACCGTCCCGTTCTTCTTCTCCTAAACCCAACTGTCCCGTTCTTCTTCTCCTAAACTCAACCGTCCCGTTCTTCTTCTCCTAAACTCAACCGTCCCGTTCTTCTTCTCCTAAACCCAACTGTCCCGTTCTTCTTCTCCTAAACTCAACCGTCCCGTTCTTCTTCTTCTCCTAAACCCAACCATCCCGTTCTTCTTCTCCTAAACCCAACTGTCCCGTTCTTCTTCTCCTAAACTCAACCGTCCCGTTCTTCTTCTCCTAAACCCAACCGCCCCGTTCTTCTTCTCCTAAACCCAACCGTCCCGTTCTTCTTTTTCTCCTAAACCCAACCGCCCCGTTCTTCTTCTCCTAAACCCAACCATCCCGTTCTTCTTCTCCTAAACCCAACCGTCCCGTTCTTCTTCTCCTAAACCCAACCATCCCGTTCTTCTTCACTTAAACCCAACTGTCCCGTTCTTCTTCACTTAAACCCAACAGTCTGTCCTTGTCCCCTGTGTCACGTACCTTTTTATAAGCCCACCCACGACCTTCTCCTCTGCCTAACTGCGTCCAAAGTGACACCAATAGTCTCGACCCAGCACAGTTAGCTGTGACGCTAATGGAGACGTTAGCGCCAATAACAACGGCGAAGCGGGCCAAGCGTCCGTATTTTACGCGATGGGAGTCAGAAGGTGTTATTTGTTAACCAAATAATGACGTTAATACAAAAATACAATTACACATTTTATTAATGATAGTTAATCCAAAATGTGTTAAATGATGTCACGTCCTTTTGAAAGCAGCAAACCATTCATTCATATGTTAGATTAGATTAGTTTATACTTTATTCATCCCACAACGGGGACATTTTGTTATTACAGCAGCAGCATTTTTTTCAATAAAACACACAAACAAGTAAACACACAAGAAATACAGGCAAACAATAAACAATGATTATATGGTAGACTGAGTAAGCAAAATGGCGCCAAATAAAGGTATTTTAAAGTGCGGTTGCCATGATACATGAAACAATATTGCAGTGTAAGTGACGTTAAATTTAAATTGAATGTGTAATTAGAGTAATGAAGCAAGAGTCTGTAGCATAATTTAAATTATATTAACCTGTGACCATAAATATTGAAAAGCAAGTACTTGTAATAGAATAATATAAATACCGATATTAAAGATCATGAAGGCTGGGTCATGACCGAAAGAACGAGATCCAGGGTACAGGCGGCCGAAATGGGTTCCCTCAGGAGGGGGGCTGGGTCTCCCTTAGAGATAGGGTGAGAAGCTCAGTCATCCGAGAGGAGCTCGGAGTAGAGCCGCTGCTCCTTCACGTCGAAAGGAGCCAGTTGAGGTGGTTCGGGGATCTGGTAAGGATGCCTCCTGGACGCCTCCTTAGGGAGGTGGTCCAGGCACGTCCAGCTGGGAGGAGGCCTCGGGGAAGATCCAGGACTAGGTGGAGGGACGTCCAGCTGGGAGGAGGCCTCGGGGAAGACCCAGGACTAGGTGGAGGGACGTCCAGCTGGGAGGAGGCCTCGGGGAAGACCCTAGGACTAGGTGGAGGGGCGTCCAGCTGGGAGGAGGCCTCGGGGAAGACCCAGGACTAGGTGGAGGGACGTCCAGCTGGGAGGAGGCCTCGGGGAAGACCCAGGACTAGGTGGAGAGATTATATCTCCAACCTGGCCTGGGAACGCCTCGGGATCCCCCAGTCGGAGCTGGTTGATGTGGCTCGGGAAAGGGAAGTTTGGGGTCCCCTGCTGGAGCTGCTGCCCCCGAGACCCGATACCGGATAAGCGGATGAAGATGGATGGATGGATATTAAAGATAAACAGAAAGTGTGTGGTGTAGATGGGAGAAAAACAGGGACAGAAACTACAACATGATCAGGTGGTGCAGGTGTTGTAGAGTCTGACAGAGACCTGCGGTACCTCTCCTTTTTACCCCAGGGGGGTATAAGTCTGCTGCTGAAGGAGCTGCTCAGGGAATGTTTTTTAAATAATTTTTAACATTTTAAGAATAAAGAAGCTTTTGTTTTTTTTTCTAATCTAATTTGTCGTGTTGGTTTATCTCACAGCTGTAAACTAACAAACTGTACATACGTTTATGTTTTCCTTTGACATCTTTATATTTTAGCGCACAACGTTGATAACATCACAATCAAAATATTTCTTAGATATTACAGCAACGATGCAGGGAGCTACGTTTGGCTTTAAACCTACAGGTATGCTAAAAAACTATTTGTAAAACTATAATCTCTTTCATCTATCTATCTACCTGTCTATCTATCTGTCTATCTATCTGTCTATCTATCTATCTATCTATCTATCTACCTATCTATCTGTCTATCTATCTGTCTATCTATCTATCTATCTATCTATCTATCTATCTATCTATCCATCCATCTACTTATCTATCCATCCATCTATCCATCCATCTATCTATCCATCCATCTATCCATCCATCTATCTATCTATCCATCCATCCATCCATCTCTTAGCTTTGTTTAAGAAATAAAATGCAAAATAACCCAAAAGAAGATCAAAACATCATGGTGTCGTTTCAGGACTCGTCACTCGAGTCCTCTGAAGAAACACCACCTTTCCACGCGTTGTCCTCCGTCCTTCCCTCTCTTTTCGGCAGCGTTGCCGCTGTCTCGTCGCTGTCTGATGATGTAGCGTGACCTCCGTGAGGCAGCCCTCCCATTGGCTGAGAGAGGACACCGTTAAACCCTGGAAGAGAGCCTCTGCCATTGGTCAGGAGGTTGTAGAGGAGGCTGTCCGTGATTGGTGTTCCAGTGTTTTTGGTTTCTGGTTGCCGTGGCGCCGATTGGACGGCCGGCTTTTTGGTTGTAGCCACAACCTGCTGGAAAAGTACGGCAAGGCGAGTTCATTGTGTGGCATATTTAAAAAAAAGAGTAAAATATCTAAAAATCTAACTTTAAGGGCTTAAAATGTCTTAAATTAATTTAAGATTTTAGACTTTATTTTAACCCTCGTGTTGTCTTCCCTTTTTGAACTTTTTGACGGGCACCTGGACAGCTCAATTGGTAGAGTAAAATAAAGGACCAGTTAACCATTTCATTGAATTTGGGTGTTTTATTCAAGTTCATAGCATTAAAAGAGCGTTGAGAAATGTGACAAAAATGTCAAAAGGGCAGAAAAAAATCGACAAAGAATTTCGGAAGAAGTGCCAAAACGTAGGGGAAAAAAAGTGTAAAAAATGTCGGAAAGGTGTAAAAAAAATACAGTAAAAACGATAACAAATGCACAGAAAAAAGTGCCAAAGGCATCAGGAAAAGTTACAAAAGCATCTTACGTTAAAAAAAATGTAATTTTGACTCAGAAATACAAAAGTTGCACAGTCGACAGGAAGACAACACAAAGGTTAATTACCTTCTTTGTGATGGGTCTGGTTGTTGTGCGTCTGGGTGTTGTTGTTGTTGTTGTTGTGGATGTTGTTGTTGATGTAGCGAGTGCAGGTGGGGGTGTGGGGGCAATGAAAATCCTGCAGGTGTCCACAGCAGAACCATCGAGCTCTGGAAGATCAAACTCCGACAGAGAGGAGAAGGACCGAGCTGATGGAAGAGATCAGAGGTATGTTTACTTATTTACTGCACTTTAAAAGCAGCTGGTAGTATTAATATATTAATGTATACAATTTACACTCTACACACAAATACACACACGCTGAGGACCTATTCATGCACAAATGGAGAGATGTCAGAGTGGGGGGGCTGCCAGTGCTGTAGTAGAAGGAAGGAAGGAAGGAAGGCAAGAAAGGGACCAAAGAAGGTGACAGAAACTTGGAGAAAGACAGTAGAAGGAAGGAAGGAAGGAATGCAACAATAGGTCGACAAATGGTAAATAATTTCAAAAATAGTGACAAAGGACACCACAGTATGTGGACGGTCTCCCTGACCACCTGAGGACACCACAGACTGTGGACGGTCTCCCTGACCACCTGAGGACACCACAGACTGTGGACGTTCTCCCTGACCACCTGAGGACACCACAGACTGTGGACGTTCTCCCTGACCACCTGAGGACACCACAGACTGTGGACGTTCTCCCTGACCACCTGAGGACACCACAGACTGTGGACGTTCTCCCTGACCACCTGAGGACACCACAGACTGTGGACGTTCTCCCTGACCACCTGAGGACACCACAGACTGTGGACGTTCTCCCTGACCACCTGAGGACACCACAGACTGTGGACGTTCTCCCTGACCACCTGAGGACACCACAGACTGTGGACGTTCTCCCTGACCACCTGAGGACACCACAGACTGTGGACGTTCTCCCTGACCACCTGAGGACACCACAGACAGTGGACGTTCTCCCTGACCACCTGAGGACACCACAGACTGTGGACGTTCTCCCTGACCACCTGAGGACACCACAGACTGTGGACGTTCTCCCTGACCACCTGAGGACACCACAGACAGTGGACGTTCTCCCTGACCACCTGAGGACACCACAGACTGTGGACGTTCTCCCTGACCACCTGAGGACACCACAGACTGTGGACGGTCTCCCTGACCACCTGAGGACACCACAGACTGTGGACGGTCTCCCTGACTCTTTCCCTTTTCCTTATTGTTTTGGTTTATTTTAATTTTTCATATTCATGCTCTCCATGTGGTTTTATTTTAGCTCTTACCTTTTTTTTTATCATGTAGCACTTTGGGATTTGCATAAAGTGCATTACAAATTAAATGTATTATTATTATTATTATTCAACAAAAATACAAAAAATACAGAGTTGTACTCACCGTGAGTCAAGTCGACGCTCTGACTTGTGAGGACGACGAGTAAGAAGACAGACAGAGCTGTCCACCTGCAGGACATGACTATAGGAGGACAAACTAACAGAAAGAAAGACAGAAAGAAAAATATAGATTGAAGCAGAGAGAAAGTAGGAATAATAGTGTTGAAGGAGGACGGACTGCAGACCGACTGATGAAGATTGATGATTAAGGTTATGGAGGATTAAACAGGGAGGGAGGGAGGAGAGGAGGAGGGAGGAGAGGAGGAAAAGATGGATGATGTCTAGACGGTAACGAGGTGTCTGAGCAGGTCTGACAGGGTTTGTGGTTGAGTTGCAACAGATTAATCCTTCTCTCATCCCTGGGAAGGCTTGCGGAGCAACGTGGACTAACCTCAGCGACGGGGCTCTGTTCCACTCACATGGATGTTGGATGAATGGATGGATGGATGAATGGATGAATGGATGAATGGATGGATGGATGAATGGATGAATGGATGAATGGATGGATGGATGAATGGATGAATGGATGGATGGATGTTGGATGAATGGATGAATGGATGAATGGATGGATGGATGGATGGATGTTGGATGAATGGATGGATGGATGAATGGATGAATGGATGAATGGATGGATGGATGTTGGATGGATGGATGAATGGATGGATGAATGGATGAATGGATGAATGGATGTATGGATGAATGGATGAATGGATGAATGGATGAATGGATGAATGGATGTATGGATGTTGGATGAATGGATGGATGGATGAATGGATGAATGGATGAATGGATGTTGGATGTATGGATGTTGGATGAATGGATGGATGGATGTATGGATGTTGGATGAATGGATGAATGGATGGATGGATGAATGGATGAATGGATGTATGAATGTTGACTGTGTTGCTAACAGTTGTGTGTCAGTGAATGAAGGAAGTCAGTCAGGTGTTTTCTTTGCTTTGAGTTAAATGGAAGTCAGTGAGTCGGACACGTTTTCTCGACATTAGTTGCTATGGAAACGGGCGTCACTTCTTCCACCTGGAGTTCCTCCGCCAGGTTTTCCCCGTCTGACTACGCCTCCCTCAGCTTGTGTAACTGTCTTCCAGGAGAGATCAGTGAACCATGAAGCCTCTAAGCTTCTTTTGATCTAGGGAGATTTATCTTTTCATCACAAAGAATGACGCACAAGAGAAAATGTTGTGGTTCAGTTTGTCTACTGTCTCGTCTGCACGGGATGTTTTAAGATGTAATCGATGACGGAAAGTACCACAAGCTGTACTTAAGTACAACATCGTGGTAATTAATGTTTCTGCTACTTCATTCCTCTACCATTCAGAGGGAAACATTGTTTTTACTTCACTTTTACTACACGTGGTGTTAAGTTATTTTGCATACTGAGATTTTAGTGCACAAAACCAGCACATTGAGTAATTACAGTCCTTAACTGAGTCCTCAACTGAGTCCCTAACTGAGTCCTTAACTGAGTCCCAAATTGAGTCCTCAACTGAGTCCTCAACTACGTCCTCTCCTTAACTGAGTCCTCAACTGAGTCCTTAACTGAGCCCTCAACTGAGTCCTCAACTAAGTCCTCTAAGTCCTTAACTGAGTCCTAACTGAGACCTCAACTGAGTCCTTAACTGAGCCCTCAACTGAGTCCTCAACTAAGTCCTCTAAGTCCTTAACTGAGTCCTAACTGAGTCCTTAACTGAGTCCTCAACTAAGTCCTCTAAGTCCTTAACTGAGTCCTAACTGAGTCCTCAACTAAGTCCTCTAAGTCCTTAACTGAGTCCTCAACTGAGTCCCTAACTGAGTCCTCAACTAAGTCCTCTAAGTCCTTAACTGAGTCCTCAACTGAGTCCTCAACTGAGTCCCTGAGTCCTAATGCGTTTTTAATGCAAATTAACTTGTTTATAAGTATTTTCCAGAATTAAATTTTTCATAATTCTAGCAAACATTCTTCTTCTTGTTTATGCATAATATATATATATATATATATATATATATATATATATATATATATACAGTACACACACATAAATGACATGTATACATGTATACACACCATTCTTACTCCTTGTTTTGCTTTTTATCCTTTTCAACTTAAAAAGAAAAAGGTCTGTTTTATGGAGCAACTGTCAGTATTAGATTTGTGGGTAAAGTCCCGTTGTTTGGTTTCATTTTGCTCTCCTTTGTTGTCTCAGCTGTTCAGTCTGTGCCTTGCTCAAGGACACAAACAGTTTATGGAAAGCTGCTTCCTTACTTTCCACCCCCGTCCCAGGTGTGTGTGTGTGTGTGTGTGTGTGTGTGTGTGTGTGTGTGTACCTGTATCCCTCCAGCCCTTCATGTTGTTACTCAACTGGAACGAGACATTTCAACAGACACGCATGCTAGGACTGTTTATATCCACGGTTGCTATGGCAGCGAGTGTCTGCTTACACACACTCTAGTCTTGTGTATGCCTGCATGTGGTTGTGTGTGTTTGTGAATGGGTGTGTGTGTCTGCGTGTGTGTGTGTGTGTGTGTGTGTGCTTGAATGGGCGTGTGTGTGTGTGTGCGTGCGTGGGTGGATGGGCATGTCTGCGTGTGTGTGCGTGGATGGCCGTGTGTGTGTGTGTGTGTGTGTGTGCATGGCTGTGTGTTTATGTGTGTGTGTGTGTGTGTGTGCATGTGTGGATGGTTGTGTGCGTGTATGTGTGTGTGTGTGTGTGCGTGTGTGTGTGCATGTGTGGATGGTGTGTGTGTGTGTGTGTGTGTGTGTGTGTGCATGTGTGGATGGTTGTGTGTGTGTGTGTGTGTGTGTGTGTGTGGATGGTGTGTGTGTGTGTGTGTGTGTGTGTGTGTGTGTGTGTGTGTGTGTGTGTGTGTGGATGGTTGTGTGTGTGTGTGTGTGTGTGTGTGTGTGTGTGTGTGTGTGTGTGTGATGGTGTGTGTGTGTGTGTGTGTGTGTGTGTGTGTGTGTGTGTGTGTGTGTGTGTGTGTGTGTGTATGATCCTCTCCCATTACCTACCACAGGCTGATGGATGGAGATGTCATTCAGGCCAAACTGAAATAACTCAACAACGACGGCATGGATCGGCATGATATTGGGGTTTAGGTATCCATGGTAACCAGATGATTAATCCCAACAACTTTGGTGATCCGGTGATGTTTCCTCTAGCGCCACCATGAGGTTCACACACTCATAAATAACTACAAATAACTAATGTTAGAGAAATCTGTTTGTTTTGTTACGCGTTTCTGGATTTTTTTTTTTTAGTTAAAATATATATCGTCCGATAATATTGGCATATCGGATTTTTAAATGACCAAATATTTTTAATCGATATCGGCCTTAAAAGTCGGTTGGGCTCTACAATGTACAATCCAGAGCTAAATTCCTCGTATGTGTCCTCATACCTGGCAAATAAAGCTGATTCTCACAAGGTAATGGAAGTCAATGGAGGCCAACCGGCGTTGATTAACACGCTAAAAAGCGAGTTTGCGTCTCGATAACACGCCACTTTCCGATACTTCAGGCACCTAACCCTCGTGGTGTCTTCCCGTCAAAACTGAAAATCAACACTTTTGTTGACGCTTTTTATCAGTGTTTGTCACTTTTTTGACGTTTTTAACACTACGTAACACTAACTTATTAACTTTAGTTTTACAGTTATTTGTGGAATTTATGGTCAATAAACCTCATTTATAGGAAATTATACCTAATGTTTGAGTTAGAAAAGCAGAAATTAGGAATTATTGAGACTAAAATTAAAGGAATGGATGTTGATGATAATCACAGACTGGAATATGTCAACTTTTACTCAATACTATTTCAAAAACACTTCCATTTGTTTTACAATGCTATAAAATTGAATAAGACGCCCCAAAATTAATGAAAGTAGAGATTTGTACTTGGCAAAGAGCGTTGGGTGGAATCAATCATGTTATTTTGGGGAATTACAAAGAACATTGATATAGGACAACATGAGGACAACATGGGGACAACATGAGGACAACATGAAGACAACATGAGGACAACATGAGGGCAACATGAGGACAACATGAGGACAACATGAAGACAACATGGGGACAACATGAGGGCAACATGAAGACAACATGAGGACAACATGAGGACAACATGAAGACAACATGAGGACAACATGAAGACAACATGAAGACAACATGAAGACAACATGAGGGCAACATGAAGACAACATGAAGACAACATGAGGGCAACATGAGGACAACATGAAGACAACATGAGGACAACATGAGGACAACATGAAGACAACATGAGGACAACATGAACCCAACATGAAGACAACATGAGGGCAACATGAGGACAACATGAAGACAACATGAGGACAACATGAGGACAACATGAAGACAACATGAGGACAACATGAAGACAACATGAAGGCAACATGAGGACAACATGAAGACAACATGAGGACAACATGAGGACAACATGAGGGCAACATGAGGGCAACATGAGGGCAACATGAAGACAACATGAGGGCAACATGAGGACAACATGAACCCAACATGAAGACAACATGAGGACAACATGAGGACAACATGAGGGCAACATGAGGGCAACATGAGGGCAACATGAAGACAACATGAAGACAACATGAAGACAACATGAAGACAACATGAGGGCAACATGAGGGCAACATGAAGACAACATGAAGACAACATGAGGACAACATGAACCCAACATGAAGACAACATGAGGGCAACATGAGGGCAACATGAGGGCAACATGAGGGCAACATGACGTATGTTACATACAATTGGCGTATCATACGTACGCCATGTCGCGAGATCGGTCTGACAAACTTACGGCAACGGATCCGAACTTTTGTTACTCAATGTTGACGTCACAGATGTGAGAAGTGAGCTTAATATTTATAAAAATGGCTGAAATTTAAAAGTAAAAGAACTGAGATTCATAATGCAAATTCAGTATTTTATTAATTTAGAAACGGTTTAAATATAAAAGTCTTGTTTTTGTGTGAAAAGAAAAAAAAGAAAAGAAAAACGAGTTCTTTGGCTCTGAACTTTAAAGTGCAACAATCAGGAACAGGAAGTGATTACACAACTGGAAGGCTTTTGGTGTTAGTAAGGAACGAATAAATAATCAACGTCTTCGATCGCATGAAACAAGCAGGAGACAACTTATAAATCATATCTTCAAAAACAAAAACAAAGAGTGAGATGTCCAAACTGTCCTTAGATGACATCACACTGGTGGAGATGATTAGATGACATCACACTGGTGGAGATGATTAGATGGTATCACAGCGGTGGAGATGACATCACATCGGTGGAGATGACAGATGACATCACACTGGTGGAGATGATTAGATGACATCACACTGGTGGAGATGACATCACACTGGTGGAGATATCAGATGATATCACACTGGTGGAGATGATTAAATGACATCACACTGGTGGAGATATCAGCGGATATCACACTGGTGGAGATATCAGATGATATCACACTGGTGGAGATATTAGATGACACCACACTGGTGTAGATATCAGATGACATCACACTGGTGGAGATGACATCACAGCGGTGGAGATGTTTAGATGACATCACACCGGTGCAGATGACATCACACTGGTGGAGATATCAGATGACATCACACTGGTGGAGATATCAGATGATATCACAGCGGTGGAGATGACATCACAGCGGTGGAGATGATTAGATGATATCACAGCGGTGGAGATGACATCACAGCGGTGGAGATGACAGATGACATCACACTGGTGGAGATGATTAGATGACATCACACTAGTGAGATGACAGATGACATCACAGCGGTGGAGATGACATCACAGCGGCCGTGGTGAAGGTCTAGGTGAACTTCCTGATGAAGCGCAGTTTGAGGTAAGCGATGATGAGGAAGCAGATGGTCATGATGCCGAGAGCCAGGTGGTTCTGCCAGAGGCCCCAGGTGGAGGGATCCACACCCTGGATCTCCAGAAACTCCTCCCCTGTACACCTGGAAACACGGGAGCACATTGGGTGACATCGCACCATGTGACTAGGGACGGCTGATACGGCCTAACATCTAATAACGATGAATAAATTATAAGAACTATTATAATTATATATAACTATATATTATATTATGATTATAAGAACTATTTCAGACCAGGTTACATAGACGCTAAGGAAAGCCAAACTGCTAAATGTATTTTTTTGAAAGAGAAAGAACCCTAATATGTCATTTATTGTGCAAAACTGTAATTATACAACATAATGTTGCAGATAAATAAAACTACACTATTTGCAGAGACTGTACACTAAGAAAAGGCTTTGGGTTTATTTCCTTTGGTACTACACTGGTAGGTCTGAGTCTTTGGGTCTTACATGCCAGAGAAGAGGAACTGGTGTCTTTTTAGGTAAGGAACAGACACTGTAATGAAAATACTTCCAGCATTAGGCAAAGAAAATGATTGCGTTGCGTTGCGTGGCTCTATATTCATCAACATGCATCATCGTGATCGAATATATTTAAAATCTGGCCAAGGAAAGAGATTTTAAAATATCAGTTGTCCAATCGGCTGTCGGCTGTGTATCAACATGTTCCCCTTCGAGGTGAACTCGAACTGCGTCGGTTACGATACTGAAGGCATTCCCATAGTGTCGTAACCGACGCAGTGTCTTGTTCCCCTATCTCGGGGAACAAGGGTTACATACGTAACCCGAGACGTTCCCCTTCGAGGGGAACTCGAACTGCATCGGTTACGACACTATGGGAACGCCTTTAGGCGTGACAGGGCTGAATGTGAATGAAAACTTCTCCAATCCTATTGGTCCTAGTGAGAACGGTAGCATGTGACGGCATAACCGTAGGGGCATATAAGCACACCGGCACATAGCTCATTAGCTCTTTCTATGAAGCAAGGCACTCCAGGCGGGGCGAGGGGCGGTGAACCGACGCAGTGTCTCGTTCCCCTATCTCGGGGAACAAGGGTTACGTACGTAACCCAAGACGTTCCCCTTCGAGGGGAACTCGAACTGCGTCGGTTACGACACTATGGGAACGCGTTTAGTGTCGTAATCGATGCAGTGTCTTGTTCTCCTATCTCGGGGAACAAGGGTTACATACGTAACCCGAGACGTTCCCCTTCGAGGGGAACTCGAACTGCGTCGGTTACGACACTATGGGAACGTGTTTAGTGTCGCAATCGACGCAGTGTCTTGTTCCCCTATCTCGGGGAACAAGGGTTACATACGTAACCCGAGACGTTCCCCTTCGAGGGGAACTCGAACTGCGTCGGTTACGACACTATGGGAACGCCTTTAGTGTCGTAACCGACGCAGTGTCTCGTTCCCCTATCTCGGGGAACAAGGGTTACATACGTAACCCGAGACAACTTCTGCACAACACAACTGATGGTCCCAACTCCATTAATAAGGCAAGAAACTCCACTAATTAACCCTGACAAGGCCCACCTGGGGGAGGGGGGGGGGCATTTCAGGTGACTACCTCAAGAAGCTCATTGAAAGATCACCAAGGGTTTGCAGCACTATCAAAAAAGAAAAGGGGGGGGTACTCTGAAGAAACTAGAATATAAGATTTACCTATGAAAATAACATGAACATCATCAATAAAATCAGAAATCAGGATGATACCGTGATTGATGTGTTAATTAATGTATTGTTCCTGCATTAAGTCATGCATGAGATATATGTTTTCAGTTATTTCTACTTTTTTGTTAAGTCCATAATTCCACATGTGTTCATTCATAGTTCTGATGCCTTCAGTGATGATCTACGATGTAAATAGTCATGAAGATAAAGGAAACGCATTGAATGAGAAGGTGGTTCCAAACCTTTGGCCTGTATTGGATGTGTAACTATAATAACCTTATCCACATTGTCGAAATCATTTAAAACACTGAGCCGTTATATTAAAAGGAACGTGACGGTGGAGCGATTTTTAACATTTCCACTCTGGAGGGTGGTTTCACCCATTCCACTCATTTTAAGCCCCAAAAACAGGGTGAACAGGGCCTTAATATTCAGGCTGAGTCAGCTGTGTGGGAGCCTGCTTTTAGAAACGTAATCGTTTCCTAGTTCTATAACGGCGCCTTTAGTTCCCCTTCGAGGGGAACTCGAACTGCGTCAGTTACGACACTATGGGAAAAAAGCTATAGTGTCGTAACCGACGCAGTTCGAGTTCCCCTATCTCGGGGAACAAGGGTTACATACGTAACCCGAGACTTTATTTTGGTACAGAACGGGTTTAAAGATGTGTTTTAAATCGGTGGAACGAGAACATCTCGACTTACGCCAGTCCAGGAGGCGTGACGCTGCTGTTGAACCCGCGGCAGAAGTTCAGCCCGGTGAACTCGTTAATCTGCACAGCCTGGGGGGGAGAGAGAGGGGGAGAGAGAGAGGGGGAGGGGGGAGAGAGAGAGGTCTTCATTAACACCACCATCACACTTCATGCGTGTGTGTCTGTCTGTGTGTGTGTGTGTCTATGTGAATGTGTGTGTGTGCATGCATGCCTCTGTGAGTGTGTGTCTGTCTGTCTGTCTGTCTATCTGTGTGTGTGTGTGTGTGTGTGTGTGTGTGTGCGTGCGTGCGTGCGTGCCTCTGTGAGTGTGTGTGTGTGTGTGTGTGTGTGTGTGTGCGTGCGTGCATGCCTCTGTGAGTGTGTGTGTGTGTGTGCGTGCGTGCGTGCCTCTGTGAGTGTGTGTGTGTGTGTGTGTGTGTGTACATACGCTGAGGGCGTATCGTGGTATACTCAGGTATTTCAACCAAGCGAGCCAGCTGACGATGGAGGGAAGATTCACGAGTAAACCTGCAAAGATCTGCAGAGAAACAGAAATATAAAGAAAACTATATAATAAATATAAAGAAAACTAAGCATATATAATAAATATAAAGAAAACTATATAATAAATATAAAGAAAACTAACTTTAATAATAAACATTATCACTAGAAACAAAATGTCTTGTTTGTATGTGTGCATGTGTCTGTGTGTAAGTGTGTAAGTGTGTGTGTCTGTGTGTGGGTGTGCATGCGTGTGTGTGTCTGTGTGCATGCGTGTGTGTGTCTCTGTTTGTATGTGTGTGTGCGTGCGTGTGTCGTGTGTGTGTGTGTGTGCGCACGTGCATGTGTCTCTTTGTGTGTGTCTATGTGTGTGTGCGTGTGTGTGTGTGTGTCGCTGTGCATGTGTCTGTGTGTGTGTCTCTGTGTGCGTGCATTTGTGTGTGTGTGTGTGTGCCTCTGTGTGCGTGCATTTGTGTGTGTGCGTGTGTCTGTGTCTCTGTGCGTGTGTGTGTCTCTGTGTGCGTGTGTATGTGTGTGTGTGTGTGCGTGTCTGTGTCTCTGTGCGTGTGTCTGGCTCTGTGTGCGTGTGTGCGTGTGCGTGTCTCTGTGCGAGTGTGTGTGTGTGCGTGTCTCTGTGCGAGTGTGTGTGTGTGTCTCTGTGCGAGTGTGTGTGTGTGTCTGTGTGGTGTGTGTGTGTGTCTCTGTGCGAGTGTGTGCGTGTCTCTGTGCGAGTGTGTGCGTGCAGGCCACCATCATGAAGACGCAGGCGATGGTCATGTAGATGTTGGCGATGGCGACCACCGTCTGGTCGGCGGAGATGGCCAGGGCCATGGCGGTGGCGGTGTAGGAGACCATGATGATGCTGAACATGAAGATGAAGAAGGCCGCAGCGGTCGCCTTGAAGCCTGCACGGGGAACACCAGCGGACCTCGTTAGTCTCAAACAAATCCCCCCAAAAAACAAAAAAACTAACAGTTAAAAATCAAAAGTTACTATTTTATATACAGTGAGGAAAATAAGTATTTGAACACCCTGCTATTTTGCAAGTTCTCCCACTTAGAAATCATGGAGGGTCTGAAATTGTCATCGTAGGTGCATGTCCACTGTGAGAGACATAATCTAAAAAAAATAATCCAGGAATCACAATTTTTTAACTATTTATTTGTATGATACAGCTGCAAATAAGTATTTGAACACCTGTCTATCAGCTAGAATTCTGACCCTCAAAGACCTGTTAGTCTGCCTTCAAAATGTCCACCTCCACTCCATTTATTATCCTAAATTAGATGCACCTGTTTGAGGTCGTTAGCTGCATAAAGACACCTGTCCGCCCCATACAATCAGTAAGAATCCAACTACTAACATGGCCAAGACCAAAGAGCTGTCCAAAGACACTAGAGACTAAATTGTCCACCTCCACAAGGCTGGAAAGGGCTACAGGGACATGTCCAAGCAGCTTGGTGAAAAAAGGTCCACTGTTGGAGCAATCATTAGAAAATGGAAGAAGCTAAACATGACTGTCAATCTCCCTCGGACTGGGGCTCCATGCAAGATCTCACCTCGTGGGGTCTCAATGATCCTAAAAAAGGTGAGAAATCAGCCCAGAACTACACGGGAGGAGCTGGTCCAGGACCTGAAAAGAGCTGGGACCACCGTTTCCAAGGTTACTGTTGGTAATACTATATGCTGTATAAATGAACAAAGCTCCCGATGTAGTCTTGATACCCACCGACCAGGAAGTACGCCACGCAGGTGAAGAGCATGGCGGGGATGGTCCGTAACGTGATGATGTCAGACAGGATCTTAGACAGGAAGTACACAGACACGCGGTAGTACCCGCTGATGTACTCGTGACTGGGGAGAGACAAATACAACGGACGTTTCATTGATGAACTTCAGAAAGATGAGACTTCTGTTTGAAAACGCCCAAATGGGAAGGCCGTTCCCACTAGACCGGGAAATACATCGATATCGAGATACAGGGCTGTGGTACCGTTTTTCTACGGTCTCGGACTTGTCTCGGTCTCGCATTAAGTTTGTTGTTATAAGTATATAGTTTTTTGTTTTTTGTTTGTTACATTAAGTTGTTTTGCAATACTTCTGTTTTATAATATAATGTGTTCTGGTACATTTTGTTATAACCCAGCTCTACAAATGTGTCAGAAGCTGAATATTAGAGAGACACATCTTGTCTCTGGTTGCAGTCCCTCTTTTACAGTCCACTGACCTTTTGCTTTGCAAGTCCTGAACTGAGGGTCATAAACTTTCAGTCACATTCCAACTGAAAGATAACGAATAAGCACATGAACACATCACATCACTGTGACCTGGAGACCCCCCCTTTGGGAATAAGACCAGGGGTCCAAGAGCCAGAGAGCCAGACAGAGGAAGGGGAGAGCTGTGATAGCTTGATTGATCCAGGTAACTTTGTCTCAGGATATATCCTATGTAATAAAAAGGATTCACACATCAACATCTGAGATTATGACTACTAATGGACTGAACCCTGAGACTGGAGCAGGATTTCAGCTCCAACACCAGCCACACTCGGCGGTACTAATCTGCAACGGAAAAATGAAGACGGGGCACTGCAGTGGAGGCACGTCGAGCAGGATCCATTAATGGAAAAACACCAAAATAAAACGTCCTAATGAGAAGGTAGATCCCAAAATGTGACTGTTAAGTCCCCAAAATGCTACTGTTTGTCAGTACAATGTAATTAAGGCCGAGTTTTAGTGAACGGAGCTTTTCCTAGGAGTTTTGGCAGTTTGTCAACACGCAAAACGGATCGTGTCTAAGACCTTCCTCCGCAGCGCTGTGGAGGAAGGTCTGGCTATGTGGGACTAGGGACTGCATGTGTGTGTGTGTGTGTGTGCAAACTCACATGAAGAGTTTCCTCTCCGCGATGAAGAGTTCAGCAGCCGAGAGCGAGCTGAAACACTGATTTATAGTGATGAAGAAGAGCGCGCCCATCCTGCAACAACAACAACAACAACAACAACAACAACAACAACAACAACACCCGTCAGTACACAGAGTACCATACAATTTGAGAATATTTTAATATAATAATTACGGGTGTCACGACTCTCCAAATCAACAATCTGACTTTTTATTCTTAACCCTCGTGGTGTCTTCCCGTCAAAATTGAAAATCAACACTTTTGTTGACGTTTTTAATCGATGTTTTTAACTTTTTCTTACGTTTTTGTCCCTTTTTAACACTTTACGTTTGTTTCACATTTGTCACTTTTTTACGAGTTTAACACTACGTAACACTAACTTATTAACTTTAGTTTTACAGTTATTTTTGGAATTTATGGTCAATAAACCTAATTTATAGGAAATTATACCTAATGTTTGAGTTAGAAAAGCAGAAATTAGGAATTATTGAGACTAAAATTAAAGGAATGGATGTTGATGATAATCACAGACTGGAATATGTCAACTTTTACTCAATACTATTTCAAAAACACTTCCATTTGTTTTACAATGCTATAAAATTGAATAAGACGCCCCAAAATTAATGAAAGTAGAGATTTGTACTTGGCAAAGAGCGTTGGGTGGAATCAATCATGTTATTTTGGGGAATTAAAAAGAACATTGATATAGGACAACATGAGGACAACATGAGGACAACATGAGGGCAACATGAGGACAACATGGGGACAACATGAGGACAACATGAAGACAACATGAGGACAACATGAGGACAACATGAGGGCAACATGAGGACAACATGAGGAGCAACATGAAGACAACATGAGGACAACATGAGGGCAACATGAGGACAACATGAGGACAACATGAGGACAACATGAGGACAACATGAAGACAACATGAGGACAACATGAGGACAACATGAGGACAACATGGGGACAACATGAGGACAACATGAGGACAACATGAGGACAACATGAGGACAACATGAGGACAACATGAGGACAACATGAAGACAACATGAGGACAACATGAGGACAACATGAAGACAACATGAGGACAACATGAGGACAACATGAGGACAACATGAGGACAACATGAGGGACAACATGAGGACAACATGAGGACAACATGAGGGCAACATGAGGACAACATGAGGACAACATGAGGGCAACATGAGGACAACATGAGGGCAACATGAAGACAACATGAGGACAACATGAGGACAACATGAGGGACAACATGAGGACAACATGAGGACAACATGAGGGCAACATGAGGACAACATGAGGACAACATGAGGGCAACATGAGGACAACATGAGGGCAACATGAGGACAACATGAGGACAACATGGGGACAACATGAGGGCAACATGAGGGCAACATGAGGGCAACATGAGGGCAACATGAGGACAACATGAGGGACAACATGAAGACAACATGAGGACAACATGAGGGCAACATGGGGACAACATGAAGACAACATGAGGACAACATGAGGGCAACATGAGGACAAGCATGAGGGGACAACATGAGGGCAACATGAGGACAACATGAGGACAACATGAAGACAACATGAGGACAACATGAGGGTTAAGGTCACGTTTAATTACATATTGGATTTGGACATTTTCTTTTCCTAACAGAATGATACGAGCCACTAGATGGCAGAAGGGTGCTTAATAATAACAGTCACACCAAATACTTAATTATACAATAACAAATCACAGCAGAACTAAAGAAATACCGGTTCTGTATTCCACTTTGATCGTCCTGGACATTGTAGAAAATGGCTCCTACGACCAGAGCGAGGAACAACGTTACTCCGATCTAAACAGAATAAAAACACACGTGCAGGCAGCATTAATTAATTAGCATCGCTGTAGTGAATGTCATACATCTTCACCCGCATGTTGTCCTCGGGTCAAATTTGACCCGTTTTCAAAGGTTTTTCTTAATATCTGAAATAAAGGAAGTCAAAATACGGTGGCAAAATGTTCAAAATCAATGAAAAAACAATCAAAAATACCAGAAACTTCATCAAAAAACTTTCATAAAAAGCAACAACAACGTTGAGATAAGGGGAAAAATGTTTTTCATGGTCACAGGGAAGACAACACGAGGGTTAACGTCTATCCATCCATCCATCTTCATCCGCTTATCTGGTCTCGGGGGGACCAGCTCCAGTAAGGGACCCCAAACTTCCCTTTTCCAGAGCCACATCAACCAGCTCCGACTGGGGGATCCCGAGGTGTTCCCAGGCCAGGTTGGAGATATAATCTCTCCACCTAGTCCTGGGTCTTCCCCGAGGCCTCCTCCCAGCTGGACGTCCCTCCACCTAGTCCTGGGTCTTCCCCGAGGCCTCCTCCCAGCTGGACGTCCCTCCACCTAGTCCTGGGTCTTCCCCAAGGCCTCCTCCCAGCTGGATGTCCCTCCACCTAGTCCTGGGTCTTCCCCGAGGCCTCCTCCCAGCTGGACGTCCCTCCACCTAGTCCTGGGTCTTCCCCGAGGCCTCCTCCCAGCTGGACGTCCCTCCACCTAGTCCTGGGTCTTCCTCAAGGCCTCCTCCCAGCTGGACGTCCCTCCACCTAGTCCTGGGTCTTCCCCAAGGCCTCCTCCCAGCTGGACGTCCCTCCACCTAGTCCTGGGTCTTCCCCAAGGCCTCCTCCCAGCTGGACGTCCCTCCACCTAGTCCTGGGTCTTCCTCAAGGCCTCCTCCCAGCTGGACGTCCCTCCACCTAGTCCTGGGTCTTCCCCAAGGCCTCCTCCCAGCTGGACGTCCCTCCACCTAGTCCTGGGTCTTCCTCAAGGCCTCCTCCCAGCTGGACGTCCCTCCACCTAGTCCTGGGTCTTCCCCAAGGCCTCCTCCCAGCTGGACGTCCCTCCACCTAGTCCTGGGTCTTCCTCAAGGCCTCCTCCCAGCTGGACGTCCCTCCACCTAGTCCTGGGTCTTCCTCAAGGCCTCCTCCCAGCTGGACGTCCCTCCACCTAGTCCTGGGTCTTCCTCGAGGCCTCCTCCCAGCTGGACTTCCCTCCACAAAGTTTTTGTTTTATATGGATTTTTCCGGTTATTTATTATGCTTTTATCTTATGTTGTTATCTTTATTTGTACAGCACTTTGGGGCAGTAGTGACTGTTTGTAAATGTGCTATAGCAATAAACTTTGACCTTGACCTTGACCTTGACCTTGCTCCGTGGTCCTACCTGGGCGAAGGAGGTCTGAGGGTTGAGCATGAGGTTGCGAAACGTCCTCTTGAGGACCCATCTGAACTGGGTCAGGAAGCCGGTGTTGTAGGTGATGGTTCTGGACCGGCGGACCATGGTCGTCGGCTTGCCCTGAACGATCCTTTCTGGGGGGCACAGAAGAAGGGGATAGCAAGTTTATTATTATTATTGAGGGCAACATGAGGGCAACATGAGGGCAACATGAGGACAACATGAGGGCGACATGAGGGCAACATGAGGACAACATGAGGGCGACATGAGGGCAACATGAGGACAACATGAGGGCAACATGAGGGCAACATGAGGACAACATGAGAACAACATGAGGGCAACATGAGGACAACATGAGGGCAACATGAGGACAACATGAGGGCAACATGAGGACAACATGAGGGCAACATGAGGACAACATGGGGGCAACATGAGGGCAACATGAGGACAACATGGGGGCAACATGAGGGCAACATGAGGACAACATGAGGACAACATGAGGGCAACATGAGGACAACATGAGGGCAACATGAGGGCAACATGAGGACAACATGGGGGCAACATGAGGACAACATGAGGACAACATGAGGCGCAACACGAGGACAACATGAGGACAACATGAAGACAACATGAAGACAACATGAGGACAACATGTTGGCCACTTTTAATATTGACCATAATCTCGTTTTTCGCTACTATGCTAGAGTTAAAATAACTATTTTTTAAATCACTAAGAAGTCTCGACACAACACGAGACTTTGCTCCAAGTCTCACGCGTGAACTCAGCATCGAGAACATTGGCTGTAACCGTGGTTACACTTTTCAGAAGATGCCACAGCGGACATGTCCCGTGTCTCCGTTTAACGTAAACACACATACAGAGATGGACGTACCCAGCTCGGCTTTGGTCTGTCGGAAGTACTGGCTGTTCTTATATTCCTCCACGAGTTTGTCCTCAATCCCCCGTTTGGACTTGGACACCAAGTCTGAATCTGGATCTGGATCTGGAGTGAGGAAAGAAAGAAAGAAAGAAAGAAAGAAAGAAAGAAAGAGGAATTCAGAATTGTCCAAATGGAGACAACTGTCCTTTATTAGAAATTACAATTTTACACTCTGTTGTTATTACACAGGCCTGAACTACACACACATGCTCATGTCCCATAATGCACTAATGGAGAGATGTCGGGGGGGGGGGGGGGCTGCCCATGGAAAGGCGCCCCGAGCAGTTGGGGGTTCGGTGCCTTGCTCAAGAGCACCTTGGCAGTCAGTGCCCAGGAGGTGAACTCGCACCTCTCCAGCTACCAGTCCACCACCATACTTTGGTCCCTATGGGGACTTGAACCGGCGACCCTCCGGTTCCCATCCCAACTCCCTACTGACTGACCTACTTTGAATACCCGTACAAACTCGCAATGCATCATGGGAGATCTACCGAAGACACGGAGCATGGAGATAGGGGCAGAAATGAGCGAAGAGACGTGATAACCTTTTTGCTTTTTCAACATTTTTGTCACTTTTTCCGAAATTTTTGTCACATTTTCCGTCATTTTTGTCACATTTTCCGTCATTTTTGTCACATTTTCCGTCATTTTTGTCACATTTTACGACATTTTTGTCACATTTTCCGTCATTTTTGTCACTTTTTACGACATTTTTGTCACATTTTCCGTCATTTTTGTCACTTTTTACGACATTTTTGTAACTTTTTCCGAAATTTTTGTCACATTTTCCGTCATTTTTGTCACATTTTCCGTCATTTTTGTCACTTTTTCCGTCATTTTTGTCACTTTTTCCGTCATTTTTGTCACATTTTCCGTCATTTTTGTCACTTTTTACGACATTTTTGTCACTTTTTCCGTCATTTTTGTCACTTTTTCCGACATTTTTGTCACTTTTTCCGTCATTTTTGTCACTTTTTACGACATTTTTGTCACTTTTTACGACATTTTTGTCACTTTTTACGACATTTTTTTCACTTTTTACGACATTTTTGTCACTTTTTCCGTCAGTTTTGTCACTTTTTCAGTGTTGTCGGTGCTTTTTTTGATGTTTTTGCCTAAGTGTTGGGATATTTTTATTGTTGACATTTTCAGCGCTTATTACAACGGCCCATTTTTTTTGCCAAATCTTTTTATTTTTTTTACTGAAAACTGGTCAAATTTGACCCAAGGACAACATGAGGGTTAATAACCATACAAGCCAGAAACTTACTGATTTTTGCAGCTAAAAGCTAACGAGCTAGCGGTTAGAGGTCTCTTTGGGGTCTTTCTGGCCTCTTCAGGTGATCTGAATCCTGCCTGGGGGTTCGGGGTCGGCACTAAAAACCGTTACATCCAAGATTTATCCACTTGATGTCCTTAATCTATCCTTCATGATGTCCTTTTTCAGTAAAAAAAAAAAGAAAATTTGGCAGAAAAAATGGGCCGTTGTAATAAGCGCTGAAAATGTCAACAATAAAAGACCATAACCACCCTGAACTCACATATGCACTGACTCCACTCCACTGCCCCCCCCCGGACCCCCCTGGACCCCCCCCGGACCCCCCCTGGACCCCCCCTGGACCCCCCGGCCCCTGGACTGTCTTCTTCCCTCCGACTGTGCAGTATTGTTATACTGTTACTGTTATACTGTAAAATAATACCACATAGGACACTGGAATCTGTTTAATTTCATTTCATACAGTGCAATATTTAATATATTAACCTCTCCATTTCATTACTGTGCAATATCTATTTATTTAATATTAGTACTTAATCATTTCATTTCATCACTGCGCAATATTATTTATTAATTGTTAACACTAATCTACGTTTACACAATGTGCATTCAAAGCTAATTATATATATATATATATATATATATATAAATATATATATGTATACAGTTGCTCTCCGGACTCAGGACTCTCTTTTTTTCTCTGCACTATCTACACTTTATATCTCTGACTTTATATTTTATATTTTTGATATTTTATATTGTATTTTATATCTTATATTCTTACATTTCTTGTGTCAACGCTGTAAAGGGATTGCTTTAATCTCGTTGCACAAGTACCGTGTACTTGTGTATAATGACAAATAAAGGCATTCTATTTTATTCTATTCTATTCTAAAAATAATAAATATTAAAAAAAAACTTTGGCAAAAGCAGAGCTACCAGAGCTACCCCCCCCCCCCAAAAAAAAAAATATAAAAAACCCAATCTGACCCCATTGAACACACCTTCCTTGTCCGAGCTACTGAGGGCGGCGGCGGTTGAGTCTCCGTTAATAATGTCCAGGAAGAAGTCAGCAGGGTTGTTGTGCGGCTCACAGGTGTATCCTGGGAAATGAAGTTCCAAACCCTAGTTACGTCCAGCTCATCCCGTTCGTGTTACATTCTACTCATTTTAATGTTCCTACCGATGTCGGAGAAGTAATCCAGGGCAGTCTGCGCCGGGCCGTGGTAAACCTGAAGGTAAAGCGCTTTATTAATGAAGAGAATACACAACGAAGGACAGAAGAAGTGAGGGATGTTTAAGAGGAGGTGGGAAGAAAACGTGAGGACGCTCATAATAAGACACAAAGATAAAGGAAGCGAGCAATAAAACAGAACGAGTGAAAATAGGAAGAAAAAAAGCAATCGTAAAAATTTAAAGAGGCAACAAAAATCACAACAGACAAAGAGAGTGAGCAACAACAACAGGACAAAATGAAGTGATAATAAACATAGAAAGAGAGAGAGTGACAATTTGTTTTTAGAAACCAGAAAAAGTGGCAAAAGAAAGACAGATGAATGAGAAAGAAAAGCATCGCAAAAGACAAACAATGAAAAAATAAATAGAGCGATTAAAAAAAAAGGAACAGAAAACAATAAAGAGCGAGCGCTAAAACAGAGAGCGGCATGAAAGGAAAGAGATAGAGAGATAGATAGAGAGAGAGAGAGATAGAGTAGAGAGAGATATATATAGAGAGAGAGATAGAGAGATAGAGAGATAGATAGATAGATATATAGAGAGAGATAGAGTAGAGAGAGATATATATAGAGAGAGAGATAGAGAGATAGAGAGATAGATAGATAGATATATAGAGAGAGATAGAGAGAGAGAGATAGATAGAGTAGAGAGATAGATAGATAGATAGAGAAATAGAGAGATAGATATACAGTATATATAGAGAGAGATAGATAGATAGATAGAGAGATAGATAGATAGATAGAGAGAGATAGAGAGATAGATATACAGTATATAGAGAGAGAGATAGAGAGAGAGAGATAGAGAGAGAGAGATAGATAGATAGAGAGATAGATAGATAGAGAGAGATAGAGAGATAGATATACAGTATATAGAGAGAGAGATAGATATACAGTATATATAGAGAGAGATAGAGAGAGATAGAGAGAGATAGATAGATAGATAGAGAGAGATGAGAGAGATAGATATACAGTATATATAGAGAGAGATAGAGAGAGATAGATAGATAGATAGAGAGAGATAGAGAGATAGATATACAGTATATAGAGAGAGAGATAGAGAGAGAGAGATAGAGAGAGAGATAGATAGAAAGATAGATATTTATTGATCCCAATAAAATGGAAAAATTACAGAGTCCCAGCAGCAAAATCTGTCCCACAGCACAGAATATAAATAGAAATGAAATACTAGGATACAATATACAAATATACAATATACATATATTCAATATACATGAAATAATACTAGGATAAAATACAAGAAATATTTAGGGGGACAAGTGAAGAATAGAAGTTCATGGAACAAACGAAAGAAAAAAAGGTAGAAAGCAAAGGAGCCAAAGAGCGTGCACGTGATGAGGAGCGTGCACGTGATGAGAGCAGCGTGCACGTGATGAGAGGAGCGTGCACGTGACGGAGGAGCGGACCATTTTCCCGGTGACGAGCAGGGTGAGGCTGTCGAACAGGCGGTAGATGGAGTAGCGCGGCTGGTGGATGGAGAGGACGATGGTGCGGCCGTTGTTCGCCATCCTGGACAGGAAGGAAGAACAGGAAGAGAAACGGTCGCCATCTTTGTAGTTTTTATCCGCGGCAGGCGTCCAGTGCAGTGTTATGCTTCGTGTGTGCAGCATAGACCGTTAATATTAATGGACAGAGCGTGTGTGACGTCCCCCATTGGTCGGTGGAGATCAGATGTGAGTGGCAATCACATCATAGCCACGCCCCTAACCCCCCCCCCTGATTTTAAAAATTAACGAGACCGTAATTTAAAAAAATGATCATTATTCTGTGTTGCAAAAGACTTCAAACTAGCGATCGAGACCACAAACTCATCATGAAGATGTTTACTGATGTTTACAGAGAAAGACAGAGAAAGAGAGAAAGAGAGAGAAAGGCTGAGAAAGAGAGAAAAAGACAGAGAAAGGCTGAGAAAGAGAGAGAAAGGCTGAGAAAGAGAGAGAAAGACAGAGAAAGGCTGAGAAAGAGAGAGAAAGACAGAGAAAGGCTGAGAAAGAGAGAGAAAGACAGAGAAAGGCTGAGAAAGAGAGAGAAAGACAGAGAAAGAGAGAGAAAGACAGAGAAAGGCTGAGAAAGAGAGAGAAAGACATGCAGAGAAAGGCTGAGAAAGAGAGAGAAAGACAGAGAAAGGCTGAGAAAGAGAGAAAAAGACAGATAAAGAGAGAGAAAGACAGAGAAAGGCTGAGAAAGAGAGAGAAAGACAGAGAAAGAGAGAGAAAGACAGAGAAAGGCTGAGAAAGAGAGAGAAAGAGAGAGAAAGGCTGAGAAAGAGAGAAAGACAGAGAAAGAGAAAGAAAGACAGAGAAAGGCTGAGAAAGAGAGAGAAAGACAGAGAAAGAGAGAGAAAGACAGATAAAGAGAGAGAAAGGCTGAGAAAGAGAGAGAAAGACAGATAAAGAGAGAAAGGCTGAGAAAGAGAGAGAAAGACAGATAAGAGAGAGAGAAAGACAGAGAAAGACAGAGAAAGGCAGAGACAGAAAGGCAGAGAAAGAGGCAGAGAAAGACAGAGAAAGAGACAGAAAGGCAGAGAAAGACAGAGAAAGACAGAGAAAGAGACAGAAAGGCAGAGAAAGACAGAGAAAGACAGAGAAAGGCAGAGAAAGAGACAGAAAGGCAGAGAAAGACAGAGAAAGACAAAGAAAGGCAGAGAAAGAGACAGAAAGGCAGAGAAAGACAGAGAAAAAGACAGAAAGGCAGAGAAAGACAGAGAAAGAGACAGAAAGGCAGAGAAAGAGAGAGAAAGACAGAGAAAGAGAGAGAAATAGACAGAAAGGCAGAGAAAGACAGAGAAAGAGACAGAAAGGCAAACTCGAACGGTACTTGTGTTTTATGTGTCTTAATGTTTTTATTTTTAACTGTTTATTCTTGTGTTTTATCGGTTTTATTTCTTATGATGAATTTTGTTGAGGAAAGAAATAAGTATACGCATAAAGGTTGTGTAATACAGAAGAAGACAGAGAAAGACAGAGAAAGACAGACTTCGAAGGGTAACACTTTAAAGAAAAAGTGTGAATGTGTAGTGTCGTTGAGTAGACACGAAAGGCAGCACTAGATTGGCTTAATTAGTGTGAAGAAGAGTCCAAGGAGACGAGAGGTAACGTCTCTAAAAACAGAGTCGTGGAGGGTAGAGACACTGAGGGTGGTCACGAAAGGCAGCACTAGCACTGACTAATTAGACTGAAGGTAGTCTCAAGTTTATAGAATGAATTTAGTTGCGTAATGTTTCTATTTTTAACTGTTTATACTTGTGTTTTATCTGTTTTTGTGTGAAGCACTTTGAATTGCCCTGTTGCTGAAATGTGCTCTACAAATAAAGCTGCCTTGCCTAATAAATCAGGTGAGAAGTGGGTCATTTCTCCATAGACGTCTATAGAAACCGAGCTCCTTTTGCAACCCCGCGTGTCGCCCCCTGCAGGAATTCAGATGGAAAGCAGCTTTAAGGTACTTCCGCATGTGCAGCACTCTGTCCATCAATATATTTATATTTACAGTCTATGGTGCACAGTAACAACGTGAAACATCTCAGGATCACTCAAAAAAATGATACAGTGGGTACGGAAAGTATTCAGACCCCTTTAAATTTTTCACTCTTTGTTTCATTGCAGGCATTTTCCAAAAATCAAAAAAGTTCATTTTATTTCTCAGTAATGTACACTCAGCACCCCATCTTGGACAGAAAAAAACAGAAATGTAGAAATTTTTGCAAATTTATTAAAAAACAAAAACTGAAATATCACATGGTCATAAGTATTCAGACCCTTTGCCGTGACCCTCATATGTAACTCAGGTGCTGTCTATTTCTTCTGATCATCCTTGAGATGGTTCTACACCTTCATTGGAGTCCAGCTGTGTTTGATTATACTGATTGGACTTGATTAGGAAAGCCACACACCTGTCTATATAAGACCTTACAGCTCACAGTGCATGTCAGAGCAAATGACAATCATGAGGTCAAAGGAACTGCCTGAGGAGCTCAGAGACAGAATTGTGGCAAGGCACAGATCTGGTCAAGGTTACAAAAAAATTTCTGCTGCACTTAAGGTTCCTAAGAGCACAGTGGCCTCCATAATCCTCAAATGGAAGACGTTTGGGACGACCAGAACCTTTCTAGAGCTGGCCGTCCGGCCAAACTGAGCTATCGGGGGAGAAGAGCCTTGGTGAGAGAGGCAAAGAAGAACCCAATGGTCACTGTGGCTAAGCTCCAGAGATGCAGTCGGGAGATGGGAGAAAGTTGTAGTAAGTCAACCATCACTGCAGCAATCCACCAGTCGGGGCTTTATGGCAGAGTGGCCCGAAGGAAGCCTCTCCTCAGTGCAAGACACATGAAAGCCCGCATGGAGTTTGCTAAAAAACACCTGAAGGACTCCAAGATGGTGATAAATAAAATCCTCTGGTCTGATGAGACCAAGATAGAACTTTTTGGCCTTAATTCTAAGCGGTATGTGTGGAGAAAACCAGGCACTGCTCATCACCTGTCCAATACAGTCCCAACAGTGAAGCATGGTGGTGGCAGCATCATGCTGTGGGGGTGTTTTTCAGCTGCAGGGACAGGACGACTGGTTGCAATCGAGGGAAAGATGAATGCGGCCAAGTACAGGGATATCCTGGACGAAAACCTTTTCCAGAGTGCTCTGGACCTCAGACTGGGCCGAAGGTTTACCTTCCAACAAGACAATGACCCTAAGCACACCGCTAAAATAACGAAGGAGTGGCTTCACAACAACTCCGTGGCTGTTCTTGAATGGCCCAGCCAGAGCCCTGACTTAAACCCAATTGAGCATCTCTGGAGAGACCTGAAAATGACTGTCCACCAACGTTTACCATCCAACCTGACAGAACTGGAGAGGATCTGCAAGGAGGAATGGCAGAGGATACCCAAATCCAGATGTGAAAAACTTGTTGCATCTTTCCCAAAACGACTCATGGCTGTATTAGATCAAAAGGGTGCTTCTACTAAATACTGAACAAAGGGTCTGAATACTTATGACCATGTGATATTTCAGTTTTTGTTTTTTAATAAATTTGCAAAAATTTCTACATTTCTGTTTTTTTCTGTCCAAGATGGGGTGCTGAGTGTACATTACTGAGAAATAAAATGAACTTTTTTGATTTTTGGAAAATGCCTGCAATGAAACAAAGAGTGAAAAATTTAAAGGGGTCTGAATACTTTCCGTACCCACTGTATATTCATGGTCAGTTTTCATGCAGCGTGTGCAATTTTAAAGTTAATTTATCTTGCAGCTGTTTTGTCTTTTGTCTCTATATTGTTCTTTTATATTTTTTAATTTTATTTATTTTTATACTTTCATTGCTAATTTTTCTATTGTATTTTTCTTATATATTTTGTAAAATGGCAATAAATTGTGTGTTTGGCTGTCTGTCTGCCTGTCTGTCTGCCTGCCTGCCTCTCTGCCTGTCTGTCTGCCTCTCTGCCTGTCTGTCTGCCTGCCTGCCTCTCTGCCTGTCTGTCTGTCTGCCTGCCTGCCTCTCTGCCTGTCTGTCTGCCTGCCTGCCTCTCTGCCTGTCTGTCTGCCTGCCTGCCTCTCTGCCTGTCTGTCTGCCTGCCTGCCTCTCTGCCTGTCTGTCTGTCTGCCTGCCTGCTTCTCTGCCTGCCTGTCTGCCTGTCTGTCTGCCTGTCTGCCTGTCTGTCTGCCTGTCTGTCTGCCCGCCTGCCTCTCTGCCTGTCTGTCTGCCTGCCTGCCTCTCTGCCTGTCTGTCTGCCTGCCTGCCTGCCTGTCTGTCTGCCTGCCTGTTTCTCTGCCTGCCTCTCTGCCTGTCTGTCTGCCTGCCTGCCTCTCTGCCTGTCTGTCTGCCTGCCTGCCTGCCTGTCTGTCTGCCTGCCTGTTTCTCTGCCTGCCTGTCTGCCTGTCTGCCTGCCTGTTTCTCTGCCTGCCTGTCTGCCTGTCTGCCTGCCTGTCTGCCTGTCTGCCTGCCTGTCTGCCTGTCTGTCTGCCTGTCTGTCTGCCTGCCTGCCTCTCTGCCTGTCTGTCTGTCTGCCTGCCTGCCTCTCTGCCTGTCTGTCTGTCTGTCTGTCTGTCTGCCTGCCTGTCTGCCTGCCTGTCTGTCTGCCTGCCTGCCTGTCTGCCTGCCTGTCTGTCTGTCTGCCTGTCTGTCTGCCTGCCTGTCTGTCTGCCTGCCTGCCTGCCTGCCTGTCTGTCTGCCTGCTTCTCTGCCTGCCTGTCTGCCTGTCTGCCTGTCTGTCTGCTACCTCTTGAGCAGCAGCAGCACAGAGTTGGCGGTGCTGGCGTCGAGGCCGGTGGTCGGTTCGTCGAGGAAGAGGACGGACGGGTCAATGATGAGCTCCATGCCGATGTTCGTCCTCTTCCTCTCGCCGCCGGAGATCCCACGGATCAGCTGAGTGCCCACCTACACACACACACAAACACACACACACACACACACACACACACACACACACACACACACACACACACACACACACACACAACACACACACACACACACACACACAAAACCTTTATGGTCGTTTTTTTCAAACCTTTTTGTGTTTTTCCCCCAATGATTTTGTCACTTTTTCAACATTTGTCGACTTTTCCTGAGCCTTTTGAAATTTTCGTGAGTGAGTATCTCCCCAAATTTTTAAAGCTTTTTTTTATTTTATTTTTTTATTTTACATTTGTCACTTTTTTGTTACTTTTTGTTTACATCTTTTCACATTTTAGTCACTTTTATTGACTTTTTTTTCTCTCTTTTTTTAAAGTTCTTTTACCAACATTTTTTTCTCCAAATTCTCCAAAAATTGACAAAAAAACACCCAAATTCAATGAAAGTACTGAACTGATTATTAATTTAACGTGTGAGGAGCGTTGTCGGGAACCATCCACGTTACGGTTTTGGAAAATTTGTTTGAAAGAAACCCAAATTTCGGATATAGAAACTTTTTGGAAAGGGGTCAGATTGGACCCTAAGCCACCAGGAGGGTTAAGGGTTAAAAAGGGGACTTCTCCTTTATTCAACATTTTGGCCGTCTTTTTCGACCCTTTTGTATCTTTCCTCCAATGATTTTGTCTCTTTTTTAACGTTTGTCGACTGTTTCTGAGCCTTTTGAAGTTTTTGTGGGTTTTCCCCCAAATTTTTAAAGCTTTTTTTTAAAAATATTTGTCACTTTTTTGACATTTTTGTTACTTTTTTCAACATCTTTTCACATTTCTGTCACTTTATTTCACATTTGATCACATTTTAGTCACTTTTATTGACATTTTTCTCATTTTTTTTTTCTTTTACCAACATTTTTTTCTCCAAATTCTCCAAAAATTGACAAAAAAACACCCAAATTCAATTAAAGTACTGAACTGATTATTAATTTAACGTGTGAGGAGCGTTGTCGGGAACCATCCACGTTACGGTTTTGGAAAATTTGTTTGAAAGAAACCCAAATTTCGGATATAGAAACTTTTTGGAAAGGGGTCAGATTAGACCCTAAGCCACCAGGAGGGTTCATTTTTCTGATCATTTTGGTTTTTATTAGTTATTTGATGCTATAAAATACGTTGTCATCCCTCCTTTTGGCCCTCATTCTTTTTTTTAAGATTATTTTAAGATTATTTTAAGATTATTTTTGGGGCTTTTCCCTTTATTAAAGCGACAGTAGAGTTTCTAGTAGTAGATAGACATGAAAGGGGGAGAGATGGGGGAGGACACGCAGCAAAGGGCCGCAGGTCGGATTCAAACCCGACCCTCATTCTTTCTTGTGGCTTTATTATTTTATTTTATTTTATTTTATTTTATTTAGTCTCTCCCCCCCCCTCACCCCCCTCACCCCCCTCACCCTGGAGTCGGCCACTCGGCCCAGTCCCAGCTCCTGGATCAGTTTGTTGACTTTCTGTTTCTTCTCCTCCTGAGAGATGGCGGCCGGGAGTCGCAGCGCTGCAGAGAAGGTGAGGTTCTCCCTGACCGTCAGGGTTCCCATCACCACGTCGTCCTGCGGACAAGAAGACACATCATCCACAACTAAGACAACATGGACGCCCTCTTGTTTCTAAACCCATGGAAGCTGTATTTATTGTTGTGCAGTTCCCTTCCTGTCCAGATTCAAAAACAGGAAGCTGTGCTGAACCAAAGCCGATCCTTTGGCTTCCCCAGATCTGTCTTCCTGTTTGTCTTCCTGTCCGTCTCACCCACCTGCACCACGTATCCAGAGAGACATTTGAAGTTTGGAGGCTGCGGGGCTCCGTCGATCAGGACCTCCCCCGTCAGACCTGCGGGGTCCTTCCTGGCCGCCAACACGTCCAGAAACCTGAAGGACAAACGGATCCCCCTAACAGCTCAGACAGGAAGCTCTTCTGATCCTTAAAAAGTATAAGTACTGCAGTAATACCACGGTAAAGTACACATCCCGCAGTAATACCACGCTAAAAGTACACATCCTGCAGTAATACCACCGTAAAGTATAAGTCCTTCAGTAATACCACGCTAAAGTACACGTACTGCAGTAATACCACTCTAAAGTATAAGTCCTTCAGTAATACCACGCTAAAGTACACGTACTGCAGTAATACCACTCTAAAGTATAAGTCCTTCAGTAATACCACGCTAAAGTACACGTACTGCAGTAATACCACGCTAAAGTATAAGTCCCGCAGTAATACCACTCTAAAGTATAAGTCCTGCAGTAATACCACGCTAAAGTATAAGTCCCGCAGTAATACCACGCTAAAGTATAAGTCCCGCAGTAATACCACTCTAAAGTATAAGTCCCGCAGTAATACCATGCTAAAGTATAAGTCCTGCAGTAATACCATACTAAAGTACACATCCTGCAGTAATACCATGCTAAAGTACTCGTCCTGCAGTAATACCACGTTAAAGTACACGTCCTGCAGTAATACCACGCTAAAGTACACGTCCTGCAGTAATACCACGCTATACACGTCCTGCAGTAATACCATGCTAAAGTATAAGTACTGTAGTAATACCATGTTAAAGTATAAGTCCCGCAGTAATACCACTCTAAAGTAGACGTCCTGCAGTAATACCACGCTAAAAGTACACATCCTGCAGTAATACCACGCTAAAGTACACGTCCTGCAGTAATACCACGCTAAAGTACACGTCCTGCAGTGATACCACTCTAAAGTATAAGTCCTGCAGTAATACCACAGTAAAGTATAAGTTCTGCAGTAATACCACGCTAAAGTATATGTCCCGCAGTAATACCACGCTAAAGTACACATCCTGCAGTAATACCACTCTAAAGTATAATGTACTATAATGAGTTTGACACCTCTGCTTGAGATGTAGTGGAGTTCTGTGTACTATGTAGTATTGAAGTACTGTGTGAAGTAGCATAAAATGAATAGTACTCAAGTAAAGTACGAGTTCCGAAGACACTCACGATGACTTGCCACTTCCTGTCGCTCCCATGATGGCGTTCAGACCCGGCTTCATGATCCCACTGAGAGAGAAAGAGACAAACGTGACAAATGTTCTTATAAATAAAGTTTTTTTTTTATTGTGTCGTGTGTTGACAGACCCCTTCAAATTCATAGAAACCAGATCCGTTAAAACATACGACGTCAGGCAAAGTCTCCACAAACCCTTTTAGCTAGCGTTAGCGTTAGCATTAGCATTAGCATTAGCGGCTACCTAACATTGCCGTTAGCTAGCCGTTAGCTGATACTAGCGATTTTCAGTCTGCGACATATTTTAGGCTTCATTTGATAAACATAACCTGTAGTAGTACACAATCGTATGTGTATTGATTTGATTAAAATGTGTAGAAGTACTTTACGTTGCCTATTCATATTATTTCTCGCGGCGTCTGTACGGCATCAACGGGGGACGCCAATGTTGTTCATGTGTGTGTAAAAACGTAAGAAAAAGTTAAAAACATCGATAAAGAACGTAAACAAAAGTGTTGATTTTCAATTTTGACGGGAAGACAACACGAGGGTTGATGTGTTTTAGAGTAGGGTGACCAGACGTCCCTGGTTTCCGGGGACAGTCCCCGGCTGGATCTGTCCCCGTAAATGTCCAGGGTTTTCACTGTGACTGACAGACCCGGAATTGGAATGAAAGAAAGAAAACTCTGACCAAACGGAGCCGATCGAGCAGCGCTGCTCAGAGCTCAGAGATGTTTTAGAAAGCCGTATTTTACCATAGCTAAAATCACTGATTATTTACATGGAGTCTGGTGGAGATATGCTGCTCTATACACGCTAAAATCACTGATTATTTACATGGAGTCTGGTGGAGATATGCTGCTCTATACACACTAAAATCACTGATTATTTACATGGAGTCTGGTGGAGATATGCTGCTCTATACACGCTAAAATCACTGATTATTTACATGGAGTCTGGTGGAGATATGCTGCTCTATACACGCAAAAATCACTGATTATTTACATGGAGTCTGGTGGAGATATGCTGCTCTATACTCGCTAAAAGTAGTGATTATTTACATGGAGTCTGGTGGAGATATGCTGCTCTATATACGCTAAAATCCCTGATTATTTACATGGAGTCTGGTGGAGATATGCTGCTCTATATACGCTAAAATCCCTGATTATTTACATGGAGTCTGGTGGAGATATGCTGCTCTATACTCGCTAAAAGTAGTGATTATTTACATGGAGTCTGGTGGAGATATGCTGCTCTATACACGCTAAAATCACTGATTATTTACATGGAGTCTGGTGGAGATATGTTGCTCTATACTCGCTAAAATCACTGATTATTTACATGGAGTCTGGTGAATTTATGCTGCTCTATACACGCTAAAAGTAGTGATTATTTACATTGAGTCTGGTGGAGATATGCAGCTCTATACACGCTAAAATCACTGATTATTTACATGGAGTCTGGTGGAGATATGCTGCTCTATACACGCTAAAAGTAGTGATTATTTACATGGAGTCTGGTGGAGATATGCTGCTCTATACATGCTAAAAGTAGTGATTATTTACATGGAGTCTGGTGGAGATATGCTGCTCTATACACGCTAAAATCACTGATTATTTACATGGAGTCTGGTGGACTTTTATGTTTTAAAAAAGGATCTTAATCTTTAACAGAAAGGTCAGCCTCCTTAGAAATCCTTTCCATAATGTTATCAGACACTTAGAATATTAATCTGAGTCTGTCAGCAGCAAAACGAGCACTTTATGAACGTAAATACAAGCTGGACAATTATCCCATTAACTTCCATTGTAGCTTGTTTCTCTGCTGCCGACTGCAGCGATCTCGTTTCATACTGCATCAATGTCAAAGGAAAATCTTTCCTCAATAGTTTATATTGTATCCGATACTCAGCTCTAGGTCTAGTGTCCCCGTTTTAAGTTTTACAAAAATTAAAAACATGACGTGTTTTGGAGGTATTTACGCTTCTGAGCTGAAAATGTCCCCGGATTCTGTCTGAGAAATCTGGTCACCTTATTTAAGAGATGCTGGTACAGAAGCAGGCTAACATGTCCCCCCCCCCCCCGCCCCCCCTCGGTTTCCAGTCCTTGTGCTAAGCTAAGCTAACAAGCTACACACTCATATTGCTAATTCATCAAATAGAGGCCGTTTCTGTGGTGTGCTTCTTTGAAGTGACTGTTGGTGAACTCTGATTACGTAACTGGTCACATATTTAAAAGAAGAACTGAAAGAGGAATATACAGTGCCTTGCGAAAGTATTCGGCCCCCTTGAACTTTTCAACCTTTTGACACATTTCAGGCTTCAGACATAAAGATATAACATTTTTATTTTTTGTGAAGAATCACCAACAAGTGGGACACAATTGTGAAGTGGAACGAAATCTATTGGATATTTTAAACTTTTTTAGCAAATAAAAAACTGCGTGCGTGCAAAATTATTCAGCCCCTTTACTTTCAGTGCAGCAAACTCACTCCAGAAGTTCAGCGAGGATCTCTGAATGATCCAATGTTGTCCTAAATGACTGATGGTGATAAATAGAATCCACCTGTGTGTAATCAAGTCTCTGTATAAATGCACCTGCTCTGTGATAGTCTCAGGGTTCTGTTGAAAGCGCAGAGAGCATCATGAAGACCAAGGAACACACCAGGCAGGTCCGTAATCCTGTTGTGGAGAAGTTTAAAGCCGGATTTGGATACAAAAAGATTTCCCAAGCTTTAAACATCCCAAGGAGCACTGTGCAAGCGATCATTTTGAAATGGAAGGAGTATCAGACCACTGCAAATCTACCAAGACCTGGCCGTCCCTCTAAACTTTCAGCTCAGACAAGGAGAAGACTGATCAGAGATGCAGCCAAGAGGCCCATGATCACTCTGGATGAACTGCAGAGAACTACAGCTGAGGTGGGAGAGTCTGTCCATAGGACAACAATCAGTCGTACACTGCACAAATCTGGCCTTTATGGAAGAGTGACAAGAAGAAAGCCATTTCTCAAAGATATCCATAAAAAGTCTCGTCTAAAGTTTGCCACAAGCCACGTGGGAGACACACCAAACATGTGGAAGAAGGTGCTCTGGTCAGATGAAACCAAAATCGAACTTTTTGGCCACAATGCAAAACGATATGTTTGGCGTAAAAGCAACACAGCTCATCACCCTCAACACACCATCCCCACTGTCAAACATGGTGGTGGCAGCATCATGGTTTGGGCCTGCTTTTCTTCAGCAGGGACAGGGAAGATGGTTAAAATTGAGGGGAAGATGGATGCAGCCAAATACAGGACCATTCTGGATGAAAACCTGTTGGAGTCTGCAAAAGACCTGAAACTGGGACGGAGATTTATCTTCCAACAAGACAATGATCCCAAACATACAGCAAAATCTACAAAGGAATGGTTCACAAATAAACGTATCCAGGTGTTAGAATGGCCAAGTCAAAGTCCAGACCTGAATCCAATCGAGAATCTGTGGAAAGAGCTGAAAACTGATGTTCACAAACGCTCTGCATCCAACCTCACTGAGCTCCAGCTGTTTTGCAAGGAAGAATGGGCGAGAATGTCAGTCTCTCGATGTGCAAAACTGATAGAGACATACCCCAAGCGACTTGCAGCTGTAATCGCAGCAAAAGGTGGCTCTACAAAGTATTAACGCAAGGGGGGCGAATAATTTAGCACGCACCACTTTTCAGTTTTTTATTTGCTAAAAAAGTTAAAAATATCCAATAGATTTCGTTCCACTTCACAATTGTGTCCCACTTGTTGGTGATTCTTCACAAAAAATAAAAATTTTATATCTTTATGTTTGAAGCCTGAAACGTGTCAAAAGGTTGAAAAGTTCAAGGGGGCCGAATACCTTCGCAAGGCACTGTAGTCGTTTTGCAAACCGTGACATTTCAGTGGCGGCGGTTCTGACAAAGTCTGATTCATCTTTTGGGGCCTATTTTAACGGTGTAAGCGCACGGCGTGAAGCGCACGGCGCAGGTGCGTTCAGGGCACGTCCAAATCCACTTTTGCTAGTTTGACGGCGGAAAAAAGGGTCCGTGTGTCGGCCGCGTGGTCCTAAAGGGCAGCACGCCCACAATGCACCTGAACACACCTCCCTGTAAGACCAGCACGTCCAGACTGCACCTGAACACACCTCCCTGTAAGACCAGCACGCCCAGAATGCACCTGAACACACCTCCCTGTAAGACCAGCACGCCCAGAACGCACCTGAACACCCCTCCCTGTAAGACCAGCACGCCCAGAAAGCACCTGAACACACCTCCCTGTAAGACCAGTACGCCCAGAATGCACCTGAACACACCTCCCTGTAAGACCAGTACGCCCAGAACGCACCTGAACACCCCTCCCTGTAAGACCAGTACGCCCAGAACGCACCTGAACACCCCTCCCTGTAAGACCAGCACGCCCAGAACGCACCTGAACACCCCTCCCTGTAAGACCAGCACGCCCAGAAAGCACCTGAACACACCTCCCTGTAAGACCAGTACGCCCAGAATGCACCTGAACACACCTCCCTGTAAGACCAGCACGCCCAGAACGCACCTGAACACCCCTCCCTGTAAGACCAGCACGCCCAGAAAGCACCTGAACACACCTCCCTGTAAGACCAGCACACCCAGAATGCACCTGAACACACCTCCCCCACACTTCCGTCTGGCTTTGCACCGCACCAGGTGCAGGATAGGGCCCTTTGTGGTTTTTGCCGACTCAGGTTGAGAACTTCCTCCTGAATAAATCAACAAACTGATTTCTTTAACACATGACACTGCAGGTTTTTTGTCGTGTTTTCTACATCGTTCTCTCTTCCTTCCCTTTTTTCTTTCCTCATATGATGTGATTTTAAACCTTCATTCAGCAAATCTCAACAGGTGACTATGGTTTATTTTCCTCCTTGAAACCCTGACGCTGCAGTTTCTTTTTTAATTCATGCTCAGAGGTGGGTAGAGTAGCCAAAAATTGTACTCAAGTAAAAGTACTGTTACTTTAGAATAATATGACTCAAGTAAAAGTAAAAGTAGTCATCCAAATAATTACTTGAGTAAGAGTAAAAAAGTACTCAAGTAGTGAGTAACTGTTCAGTAACGACTGATTTATTTCTTAACACAAGCATCAATCAGACCGACAAAAATACAAAATAATCATCTTTAGGCAAATTATAGTTCATCCGATCAATAAAATAAATTAAAATTAATTTATTATTTACAAAATAGCTTAAGTGAGAGACTTAAACATCAAATTTGGATGGATACTGCATGTTAAACATCCTGTTTGTAACCTAAAAGACAAACATCCACCTCTCCACAGCAACAACTAAAACTACCGCTACGTCTCCTCAGGTTAGATGTTGAGTTGTTGGACGCTCACATGTCCGATTGTTTTGGTCGACACTAAACGCAGCACAATGTAGCTGCTGTTACCACTTTACTAAAAGGTAACCATGGTTTCACTATGAAGGGGGGGGGGGGTTCCTCCTGGTCTGCGTTGCCTTGGCGACGGTTGATTCTCACATCTTTGTTTTGCTACGACTGTAAAGCTAACCTGTCCCGCCGCTGAGATCGAGTATGGTCACGTGACTGCACAACAACGTGTGATTGGTGGAACACAGTCACGTGGTAGAGCCTGCAGCAGAAGACTCTCTCTCTCTCTCTCTCTCTCTCTCTCTCTCTCTCTCTCTCTCTCTCTCTCTCTCTCTCTCTCTGTCAAAATAAAACATTAAAATGAGACGTACGCTGGGGTAAAAACGATGAGGCGTAGAATACCAAAGAGGTAAAAAGAAAAGTAAGGAGCTCATTGTAGCCTGATGTAGCGGAGTAAGAGTACAGCTTCTTCTTCACTAATCTACTCAAGTACAAGTACAAGTACAGTGATTTAAAACTACTACTTCAAAAACTTACTCAAGTAAATGTAACTCGTTACTACCCACCTCTGTTCATGCTTGCCTCCTATTTTGATCTTCTTCCCTCTCTCATTCTTTCAAAGTCTGTTTTTCTTCCAACTCAGGGTTAAGTAATGACTAAAAAAGTAATAATAACCCGTCAAAATTGAAAAGCAACACTTTTGTTGATGCTTCATATTGATGTTTTTAACTTTTTCTTCTTTTTTTGTCCCTTTTTTCAACACTTTTGACGCCTTTCCATGGGCAACCCCCCCACTCTGACATCCCACCATTAGTGCATGTATAGGTACTGAGCATGTGTGTGTAATTCAGGCCATTAGTGCATGTATAGATACTGAGCATGTGTGTGTAATTCAGGCCATTAGTGCATGTATAGGTACTGAGCATGTGTGTGTAATTCAGGCCATTAGTGCATGTATAGGTACTGAGCATGTGTGTGTAATTCAGGCCTGTGTGGGATTAATAAAGGACACATTAATATTATTATTATTATTATTATGTTCTCTTGGCCCACCTGGCTGGATAAAGGTTAGGTCGCTGATAATCGGGATGACTGAAAATCAATTCAGGGTTAAACACACACCCTTTTCTGACGAAGATAAAACATAACAACCACCAGAAATAGACGGGGTGGTGGGGAGGATACAGAAGGGACGAGTTCTTCCCACGTCCCCCATGTTTAACCTGCAGACCCCGTGTTTACCTTCCTTCTTTCTGATAACAGAAACAGGCGCTCCTCGACCAGCTGCCAGGCGTGTGAGACGTGTGAGGCACAGAGTAGTTTTTTTATAGAAAATATACACTTTTAGCCAAAAGAACGTGTGGTTTTTAGCCTAAAAAGTAGTTTATTCTGTAGTTTGAAGGACTGCAGAGCTGCAGAGGTTAGTTACTCAAAACTAGAGCCGACTGATGAAGGATTTTGTAGTAATAATTTTTATTTTATTGTCACAACAGAACATCAAAATATATTAAAGTTCTGATAAATAAAATGTAGAAAAATACAACCTTAAGATATGAAACTTAAAGTCCTTAAAGGACACTTATACAGATAGAGCAGGTCTAGACCGCTCTATAATTTACAGGTAGAGCAGGTCTAGACCACTCTATAATTTACAGGTAGAGCAGGTCTAGACCACTCTATAATTTACAGGTAGAGCAGGTCTAGACCACTCTATAATTTACAGGTAGAGCAGGTCTAGACCACTCTATAATTTACAGATAGAGCAGGTCTAGACCGCTCTATAATTTACAGATAGAGCAGGTCTAGACCGCTCTATAATTTACAGATAGAGCAGGTCTAGACCACTCTATAATTTACAGATAGAGCAGGTCTAGACCGCTCTATAATTTACAGATAGAGCAGGTCTAGACCGCTCTATAATTTACAGATAGAGCAAGTCTAGACCGCTCTATAATTTACAGATAGAGCAGGTCTAGACCACTCTATAATTTACAGATAGAGCAGGTCTAGACCACTCTATAATTTACAGATAGAGCAGGTCTAGACCGCTCTATAATTTACAGATAGAGCAGGTCCAGACCACTCTATAATGTACAGATAGAGCAGGTCTAGACCACTCTATAATTTACAGATAGAGCAGGTCTAGACCACTCTATAATTTACAGATAGAGCAGGTCCAGACCACTCTATAATTTACAGATAGAGCAGGTCCAGACCACTCTATAATTTACAGATAGAGCAGGTCTAGACCACTCAATAATTTACAGATAGAGTAGGTCTAGACCGCTCTATAATTTACAGATAGAGCAGGTCTAGACCGCTCTATAATTTACAGATAGAGCAGGTCTAGACCACTCTATAATTTACAGATAGAGCAGGTCTAGACCACTCTATAATTTACAGATAGAGCAGGTCTAGACCGCTCTATAATTTACAGATAGAGCAGGTCTAGACCGCTCTATAATTTACAGATGGAGCAGGTCTAGACCACTCTATAATTTACAGATAGAGCAGGTCTAGACCACTCTATAATTTACAGATAGAGCAGGTCTAGACCGCTCTATAATTTACAGATAGAGCAGGTCTAGACCTCTCTATAATTTACAGATAGAGAAGGTCTAGACCGCTCTATAATTTACAGATAGAGCAGGTCTAGACCTCTCTAATTTACAGATAGAGCAGGTCTAGACCGCTCTATAATTTACAGATAGAGCAGGTCTAGACCACTCTATAATTTACAGATAGAGCAGGTCTAGACCACTCTATAATTTACAGATAGAGCAGGTCTAGACCGCTCTATAATTTACAGATAGAGCAGGTCTAGACCGCTCTATAATTTACAGATAGAGCAGGTCTAGACTACTCTATAATTTACAGATAGAGCAGGTCTAGACCTCTCTATAATTTACAGATAGAGTAGGTCTAGACCGCTCTATAATTTACAGATAGAGCAGGTCTAGACCGCTCTATAATTTACAGATAGAGCAGGTCTAGACCACTCTATAATTTACAGATAGAGCAGGTCTAGACCTCTCTATAATTTACAGATAGAGTATGTCTAGACCACTCTATAATTTACAGATAGAGCAGGTCTAGACCTCTCTATAATTTACAGATAGAGCAGGTCTAGACCGCTCTATAATTTACAGATGGAGCAGGTCTAGACCGCTCTATAATTTACAGATGGAGCAGGTCTAGACCTCTCTATAATTTACAGATGGAGCAGGTCTAGACCGCTCTATAATTTACAGATGGAGCAGGTCTAGACCACTCTATAATTTACAGATAGAGCAGGTCTAGACCTCTCTATAATTTACAGATAGAGAAGGTCTAGACCGCTCTATAATTTACAGATGGAGCAGGTCTAGACCGCTCTATAATTTACAGATAGAGCAGGTCTAGACCGCTCTATAATTTACAGATAGAGCAGGTCTAGACCGCTCTATAATTTACAGATAGAGCAGGTCTAGACCTCTCTATAATTTACAGATAGAGCAGGTCTAGACCGCTCTATAATTTACAGATAGAGCAGGTCTAGACCACTCTATAATTTACAGATAGAGCAGGTCTAGACCGCTCTATAATTTACAGATAGAGCAGGTCTAGACCGCTCTATAATTTACAGATAGAGCAGGTCTAGACCGCTCTATAATTTACAGATAGAGCAGGTCTAGACCGCTCTATAATTTACAGATAGAGCAGGTCTAGACCGCTCTATAATTTACAGATAGAGCAGGTCTAGACCGCTCTATAATTTACAGATAGAGCAGGTCTAGCCCGCTCTATAATTTACAGATAGAGCAGGTCTAGACCGCTCTATAATTTACAGATAGAGCAGGTCTAGACCGCTCTATAATTTACAGATAGAGCAGGTCTAGACCACTCTATAATTTACAGATAGAGCAGGTCTAGACCTCTCTATAATTTACAGATAGAGCAGGTCTAGACCACTCTATAATTTACAGATAGAGCAGGTCTAGACCAGCTCTATAATTTACAGATAGAGCAGGTCTAGACCACTCTATAATTTACAGATAGAGCAGGTCTAGACCTCTCTATAATTTACAGATAGAGCAGGTCTAGACCACTCTATAATTTACAGATAGAGCAGGTCTAGACCACTCTATAATTTACAGATAGAGCAGGTCTAGCCGCTCTATAATTTACAGATAGAGCAGGTCTAGACCGCTCTATAATTTACAGATAGAGCAGGTCTAGACCGCTTTTAGGGAGAAACCTGGGACAGACCCAGGCTCTTGGTAGGCGGGGTCTGACGGGGCGGGTCAGGGGGGAGGGGGGGTGATTAATAGCGGCAATAACAGTCACAGTAAAAGATAATGGAACAGAGACTAGATTCAGTTTCTGATTCAAAACTGAACCAACCTTCAACTTTGAGTCAGACTGGTTAATGATTACACACTGAACAATAAAATCATAAAATAAAACCGGGCTCTTTACACCGTATCGTACGCTGGACTTTGGCCGAGTGCAGTTTTTATAACAGCCTATTATCAAAGACTGTAATGGTTTTCATAACACCAAAAGAAAGGTCAAAGTCAGTGGGACTCATCCTCTGACAATCACGAGGTGTGTGTGTGTGTGGGGACTAGAGTGCGGATCGGGCCGGATTTTTCTGTCCGAGCCCGGCCCGCGTCCGACAGAGCAGTAACCGAACCCGACCCGAGCCCGACAGGCATTAAGATATTTCTGTCCGAGCCCGACCCGAGCCCGACACAGTTAAAATCGCATTTGATTCTCATACTAATGACACATGTAGGTTTGTTTGTGTGGAAAGCCGCTTTTATTAAGCAATTGTAGGAAGGCATTGGGAAATGTCAACAGATGAGCGCATCAATGCACAGCTGACTTTCCTTCGTTTTCAATAGTTTTAAAATCTCCTGCGGCCAACTTCTTTTTAACATCTTCCATCGCTGCGCTGCCACATGGAGCTTAATACGCACGTCTTTGGTTGTCACAGCACACAGGAAGACGGATGTTAGGGTAATATTTGACATTTATTTTAAGCTGTTTTAAATTCAAAATGTTCAATGCCTTATCGCGCTGATGTGACCGAGCCCGACCCGAACCCGAGCATCCTTTCTAAAAATCTGTCCGAACCCGGCCCGACCCGTCGGGTACCGTCGGGTCCCGTCGGGCTCGGGTCGGGTATCCATCCTCTAGTGGGGACCCCTAAGGTCTATATAAAAGAGACCTCAGATACAGTATTAGGGGACCCCTAAGGTCTATATAAAAGAGACCTCAGATACAGTATTAGGGACCACTAAGGTCTATATAAAAGAGACTTCAGATACAGTATTAGGGGACCCCTAAGGTCTATATAAAAGAGACCTCAGATACAGTATTAGGGACCACTAAGGTCTATATAAAGAGACTTCATGTCCAAGCAGCTTGGTGAAAAAAGGTCCACTGTTGGAGCAATCATTAGAAAATGGAAGAAGCTAAACATGACCGTCAATCTCCCTCGGACTGGGGCTCCATGCAAGATCTCACCTCGTGGGGTCTCAATGATCCTAAGAAAGGTGAGAAATCAGCCCAGAACTACACGGGAGGAGCTGGTCCAGGACCTGAAAAGAGCTGGGACCACCGTTTCCAAGGTTACTGTTGGTAATACACTAAGACGTCACGGTTTGAAATCATGCATGGCACAGAAGGTTCCCCTGCTTAAACCAGCACATGTCAAGGCCCGTCTTAAGTTTGCCAACGACCATTTGGATGATCCAGAGGAGTCATGGGAGAAAGTCATGTGGTCAGATGAGACCAAAATATAACTTTTTGGTCATAATTCCACTAACCGTGTTTGGAGGAAGAAGAATGATGAGGACCATCCCAAGAACACCATCCCTACTGTGAAGCATGGGGGGGTAGCATCATGCTTTGGGGGTGTTTTTCTGCACATGGGACAGGGCGACTGCACTGTATTAAGGAGAGGAGGACCGGGGCCATGTATTGGGAGATTTTGGGGAACAACCTCCTTCCCTCAGTTAGAGCATTGAAGATGGGTCGAGGCTGGGTCTTCCAACATGACAATGACCCGAAGCACACAGCCAGGAGAACCAAGGAGTGGCTCTGGAAGAAGCAGATCAAGGTTCTGGGGGGGCCTAGCCAGTCTCCAGACCTAAACCCAATAGAGAATCTTTGGAGGGAGCTCAAACTCCGTGTTTCTCAGCGACAGCCCAGAAACCTGACTGATCTAGAGAAGATCTGTGTGGAGGAGTGGGCCAAAATCCCTTCTGCAGTGTGTGCAAACCTGGTGAAGAACTACAGGAAACGTTTGACCTCTGGAACTGCAAACAAAGGCTACTGGACCAAATATTAACATTGATTTTCTCAGGTGTTCAAATACTTATTTGCAGCTGTATCATACAAATAAATAGTTAAAAAATCATACATTGTGATTTCTGGATTTATTTTTTTAGATTATGTCTCTCACAGTGGACATGCACCTACGATGACAATTTCAGACACTCCATGATTTCTAAGTGGGAGAACTTGCAAAATAGCAGCGTGTTCAAATACTTATTTTCCTCACTGTATGTTTCTCTACAGGTCCCCCCCCCCACAGCTCCTATGTCTACTTGTGTCTGACCCCTCCCCCGTCCAGTCTGCCGTGTCCTCTCTTTCTGTCCCCCCAACGATGCTTTCCGAGCTTTCTGCTTGTTTTTTGCCGGCTCAGCCATGCAATCCTTCCTGGTGCAAGGGTTTTTTTTCATTTACATAAATGAAAAGACATTTTTTAATCATAAATTGAGGCACAAAAATTCACAGGAATGCAGGATGACTCCCCCCCCCCCCCCCCCACCCACACACCCACACACATACACCCTTGGCCATGTTGACATGTTCGACAGCCAACACGTTTCTGTGAATGCAACGCCCTGAGCTTTCTCAGGGACTGAAGTTTGAAAGGTATAAAGGCCGTTCGGCATCCTGCCGCTGTCTGTTTGTTGCTTTAGTGTTATTGTTTTGTTTTTTTACAGGCTTCTGTATGCGGGCGTGTGCTCGTCACACAGGAAAAGTGAGTTTCTGGACAAAGCAAAACTTCCTTCCTTTGCCTCCGAACATGCATGTGTTTGATCCATGCGGGCCTTGATCGAGTCACGTTTGCCTGGCAAGACACGTACCGCGAAGAGATCAGAGAGATTACGAAAGTATGTGGAGCCTGAAGCCAGAGATTTCACCGTCATAAAGGTGGCTCTCTCGTAACCCGGCTGGATCCAGAACAGAAAAACACTTTTCTATAACATGAGAGTGCGTAGAAGAGAGAGGAGTAGGTCAAAAGTTGCAAAGAAACTGTCTAACTTGAAAAAATAGAGATTTGAGTCGCGCATGCGTCACTTTGCGACAAGTTTCCTCCAAATGCTAACGAGAGACTTCTGTAATGTCAACACAGTAAAAATGGACCTACTTAATGAAGTTGGTTCACTGCTAGCTTAGCTACAAGCTAGCATCAAACACAACGAAGGCTGTCAGGTGAATGGTGTTTCGAGCTAACGTTAGCATAGCATCAACCATAGATAGCTGCAACGTTTCTGGAATGATTTCCATCTTCTGTTGTTGTTCATAATGAGAAAAGTTTATTATTTCATGGATTTCACAAATTGCAGTATGACAGTTATGTCGTAAACCGTTTACATCTGAGCATGCACGACTCAAATCTGCACTCAACACACATCGGGGAATGACACACACCAACGCACAAGTATAAACTTCAGGGCAAAACCTCTGCGTGGAGCCTCCACAGAACCACAGAAGAAGCTTTATGCTGCACACCTAACACATTCGGACCAGTTACAGAGACTGTTTCTGGACCAAGGTGCCAGAATTGGAAGAGTTTATAAGAGTCTGAAAACAATGGAGGTCTTTTCCACGTTTATGCAACACTAACATGGCTTTTTTTTTTTTAAAAACAGGTCGTAGTTTACAATCTGCAGTGTACTCACTTGAGGTTGACGAGGATGTCTTTGGTCGTTCCCTTCTTCCGACACAGACAGCTTCCTCCCTGTCTCACTTTGTAGTCGATGTTATGAAAGCTAACGATGGAGCCCGAACCTGCAGACTGAAAAACACTCAATCAGGTCACCCCGAAAATGTGTGATGTGTGATGTAAGCACAAGGGCGTGAGTTTGGGGGGGGGGGGGTGACAAAAACATAAAATTATAAAAATGTCAAAAGGCGGCAAGTGTCAGAAAAAGAGAAAAAAACTGAGAAAAAAGCAACAGAAAAGTTGAAAGAAATGTCTCCCAAAAACGTTGAAAAAGAAGAGAGCCTAAAAAACTCTTCACAAAGCAACTAAAACATAGAGAAAAGAGCCCAAAATAACTATTAAAAAATTAACAAAAACATTGAGAAAAGAGTCCAAAACAACTCTTAAAAAAGCAACAAAAACATAGAGAAAAGAGCCCAAAAAACTATTAAAAAATGAACAAAAACATAGAGAAAAGAGTCCAAAACAACTCTTAAAAAAGCAACAAAAACGTAGAGAAAAGAGCCCAAAAAAAACTATTAAAAAAGCAACAAAACGTAGAGAAAAGAGTCCAAAACAACTCTTAAAAACTCGACAAAAACATATAGAAAAGAGTCCAAAACAACTCTTAAAAAAGCAACAAAAACGTAGAGAAAAGAGCCCAAAAAAACTATTAAAAAAGCAACAAAAACTGAGAAAAGAGTCAAAAACAACTCTTAAAAAAGCATAAAAAACGTAAAGAAAAGAGCCAAAAAAACTCTTAAAAAAGCAACAAAAACTTAGAAAAAAGAGCCCAAAACAACTTTTTAAAAACGCAACAAAAACATAGAAAAAGAGACAAAAACGTCAAAAGGTCAAATGCACCCCCACCCCCGTACCTGGTGTTTTGAGGCTCCATTTCGGCCGAACTCCATTGTCACTCGGCTCTCCGACATCTTATCTCCTGAAACACTGAACAAACATTAAACCGTAACGATCATTTCTGAACAAAAACAAAAACGTAGCTGAATGAGCCCAAAAAAACTCTTAAAAAAGCATCAAAAACGTACAGAAAAGAGCCCAAAAATCTCTTAAAAAAAGCAACAAAAATTTAGAGAAAAGAGCCCAAAACAACTCTTAAAAAGGCAACAAAAACATAGAGAAAAGAGCCCAAAACAACTCTTAAAAAGGCAACAAAAATATAGAGAAAAGAACCCAAAACAACTCTTAAAAAGGCAACAAAAATATAGAGAAAAGAGCCCAAAACAACTCTTAAAAAGGCAACAAAAATATAGAGAAAAGAACCCAAAACAACTCTTAAAAAGGCAACAAAAACATAGAGAAAAGAGCCCAAAACAACTCTTAAAAAAGCAACAAAAACATAGAGAAAAGAGCCCAAAACAACTCTTAAAAAAGCAACAAAAACGTAGAGAAAAGACCCCATAACAACTCTTAAAAAAGCAACAAAAAAGTAGAGAAAAGAGCCCAAAACAACTCTTAAAAAGGCAACAAAAATTTATAGAAAAGAGCCCAAAACAACTCTTAAAAAAGCCACAAAAACGTAGAGAAAAGAGCCCAAAACAACTCTTAAAAACGCGATAAAAACGTAGAGAAAAGACCCCATAACAACTCTTAAAAAAGCAACAAAAAAGTAGAGAAAAGAGCCCAAAACAACTTTTAAAAATAGCAACAAAAACATAGAGAAAAGAGCCCAAAACAACTCTTAAAAAGGCAACAAAAACATAGAGAAAAGAGCCCAAAACAACTCTTAAAAAGGCAACAAAAACATAGAGAAAAGACCCCAAAACAACTCTTAAAAAAGCAACAAAAACGTAGAGAAAAGAGCCCAAAACAACTCTTAAAAACGCGATAAAAACGTAGAGAAAAGACCCCATAACAACTCTTAAAAAAGCAACAAAAAAGTAGAGAAAAGAGCCCAAAACAACTTTTAAAAATAGCAACAAAAACATACACAAACTCTACATAAATCTCATACATAAACAACTCTTAGGAACAGGTTTTTCACGTATGTTACAACCTAAAGTCAGCAGAAACGTTCCTTAGCCATTGTAGAAAAAAGCAAATACAAAAACCTCCGAAAAAGTGACCAAAACTACGTAGGCCGTAATGAATTGTGAACCTACAACCTTGTGCTTGAATAAGTCTATACAGCCGCGCTAAAGTTAGTGAAAAAGAGGAATAAAAAAACATCTTTTGGAAATTGCTCTTAATGCTTTAATTAAAAAAATTTAGAAAAATCCAACTTTTAAGGACACCAATTTTCATTGTGAATGAATAATGTATTGTAAATAAATAAATCCCCACCCACTCTATTTCATGTCTTCATCTGTCCTGTTGAATAAAAGGCCTGAATATGCCCAAAATAATCTTTAAAAAGCAACATTCCCATCCCCAGATAGCGGTGATGTTTGGTAAGATATGTACATGAAGAACCGGTTCCTCCAGCGTCTACCCACGTGTGTCAAACTCGAGGCCCGCGGGCCAAAACACGGCCCCTCGTAGCTTTTGATCTGGCCGCATGTCATTTTACAGCGGCTTGCATAAGTTTACACCTCCAGGGTAAAGTTGATTAAAAAGAGGAATAAAAAAAACATCTTTTAGAAATTGACCTATTTTTGGTGACTTTTTCGGAGGTTTTCGTCTCCTTTTCCCACGCTTTCCTTTTTTTTACCTTTTTTTGGCGCTTTTTTCTACGATGGCTAAGGAACAACAGGTCACTTTTTTGACGTTTTCAACAGTATAACACTAACTTATTAACTTCAGTTTTACAGTTATTTTTGGAATTTATGGTCAATAAACTTCATTTATAGGAAATTATACCTAATGTTTGAGTTAGAAAAGCAGAAATTAGGAATTATTGAGACTAAAATTAAAGGAATGGATGTTGATGATAATCACAGACTGGAATATGTCAACTTTTACTCAATACTATTTCAAAAACACTTCCATTTGTTTTACAATGCTATAAAATTGAATAAGACGCCCCAAAATTAATGAAAGTAGAGATTTGTACTTGGCAAAGAGCGTTGGGTGGAATCAATCATGTTATTTTGGGGAATTAAAAAGAACATTGATATAGGACAACATGAGGACAACATGGGGACAACATGAGGACAACATGGGGACAACATGAGGGCAACATGAAGACAACATGAAGATAACATGAGGACAACATGAGGGCAACATGAGGACAACATGAGGGCAACATGAGGACAACATGAGGACAACATGAGGGCAACATGAGGACAACATGAGGGCAACATGAGGACAACATGAGGACAACATGAGGGCAACATGAGGACAACATGGGGACAACATGAGGGCAACATGAAGACAACATGAAGATAACATGAGGACAACATGAGGGCAACATGAGGACAACATGAGGACAACATGAGGGCAACATGAGGACAACATGAGGACAACATGAGGGCAACATGAGGACAACATGAGGACAACATGAGGGCAACATGAGGACAACATGGGGACAACATGAGGGCAACATGAAGACAACATGAAGATAACATGAGGGCAACATGAGGACAACATGAGGACAACATGAGGGCAACATGAGGACAACATGAGGACAACATGAAGACAACATGAGGGCAACATGGGGACAACATGAGGACAACATGAGGACAACATGGGGACAACATGAGGACAACATGAGGACAACATGAAGACAACATGAGGGCAACATGGGGACAACATGAGGACAACATGAGGACAACATGAGGGTTAAAAAGACGTAGAGTTCATTACTCACCGGCCGGAGCAGGAAGTTCCAGTGAGAACAGCTGCCGACGCCAGAGGACACGGACTGTAAGGAGAGCAGCGTTGTTTGCTCACTATATATACAGTATGTGTGTGTGTGTGTGTGTGTGTGTGTGTGTGTGTGTGTGTGTGTGTTATGAAACCTGTTATCTAACCTCGTAACTCTTGTAACCTGCAGGTTGGATAACAGAGAGATAGTGTGTAACTCGCTCGCTTGGACTTCAGCGTGTTGGAATTCTTCAGTTTAAAAGTGAAAATAACTTCTTTTTTTTTTTATTGTTGATTGTTTTTCTGGATTAATTGTTTGGTTTTTTAAAATGTCAAAATGTTTTGATGTGGATCAGTGTTCCCGAGACGACGTCCTCAAACGTCTCGTCCACAACTCACACAGATGTTCAGTTTACTGTCACAGAGAGAAGAGACGAGAAGATATTCACATTTAACACGCCGACATCACAGAAGGTCTACTTTTTATTAAAAAAATGTCTTGTGTGTCTGTGTGTGTGTGTATGTAATCTGTGAATCTGTGTGTGTGTGTGTGTCTGTGTGTGTGTGTATGTAATCTGTGAATCTGTGTGTGTGTGTGTCTGCGTGCGTGCGTGTGTGTGTGTGTAATCTGTGAATCTGTCTGTGTGTGTGTCTGCGTGCGTGTGTGTGTCTGTGTGTGTGTATGTATGTAATCTGTGAATCTGTGTGTGTGTGTGTCTGCGTGCGTGTGTGTGTCTGTGTGTGTAATCTGTGAATCTGTGTGTGTGTGTGTCTGCGTGTGTGTGTGTGTGTGTAATCTGTGAATCTGTGTGTGTGTGTGTCTGTATGCGTGCATGCGTGTGTGTGTGTGTCTGCGTGCGTGTGTGCGTGCGTGTGTGTATGTGTGTGTATGTAATCTGTGAATCTGTGTGTGTGTGTGTGTCTGCGTGCGTGTGTGCGTGCGTGTGTGAATCTGTGTGTGTGTGCGTGTGTGTGTATGTGTATGTGTCTGTGTGTGTGTGTGTGTGTATGTAATCTGTGAATCTGTGCGTGCACGTGCGTGCATGCATGCATGTGTGCGTGTCTGTGCGTTCTTGCGTGTGCGTGATTGTGTGTGTGTGTGTGTGCGTGCGTGCGTGTGCGTGATTGCCACCCAGTGCCCTGCCCTGGAACCTTCCCCTGTGTCTAACTCTTGGTTGGTGGTTATTTTTGATAAGTACCAGGATGTTGGAGCTAAACGACACCGGTTGGACCTTGGCACCCTGCAGCTCCGTCCAATCAGCAAGCAGCAATCAGACTCACCTGTTGTTTCATAAACGGTGTCAATCGCTGTGATACTAACGTGTACAAATATGTGCAATGTAGCAGTAGTAGCAGTAATAGTAGTGAAAATAGTATAGATATATAGATATAGGCCTATATAGTGTATTATTATAAGAAAAGCTGAATAAATATGGATATTCAGCAGGAACCATATAGACAGATGTTTTCTTTAAAAAAATGACATTTGTATAATAAAACAATCTGCGCAATAAGTACAAGAAGAAAAATGGAAATACTCATTTGAGTACATACTTTACATTCTACCACTGCGTAGTGTTACACTAAACTCACAGGAACAATAACATTTACCCTCGTGTTGTCCTCCTGGGTCAAAAACGGACAAAAAATTGACATTTTCGTCCCTTTTTAAGACTTTCCACTACCACCACCTTACTAGTTTTACTACTTTTTGGAATCCATGGTCAATAACCCTCATTTATGTAGAATTACACCTAATATTTGAGTTAAAAAAAGCAGAAATTATGAATTATTTTGACTAATAGTTAAGATCAGAGGAATGAAAGTGATTTATTGTATTTGCAAAGAGCGTTGGAAGGAATCCAATTCATTTTTTTGAGGTAATTTGATTAAAAAGAAACTCCTGGGCTATTTCAGATTTTTCCCATGTTTTAAAGCGGGTCAGATTTGACCCGAGACAACAGGAGGGTTAAAGTATCTTATAGGATGCAAAGCTGAGACGATGTCCAACAGTGTGAAGGTGCAAAACACGAGTAGAAAGAGTATTTTCTATACCTACAAAGACTTCTCCTCCCTCTCCGGATCAGCTGGACTCATTGGACTACAACTGAGCTGCACCGTGAGTCTGCAAATAACAGACACGCACCACCAGGGTCTCGCGAGAGTTAGATTTTAGGCACTATGTCCACAGCGCCGTTAATTAGGCTGGAAGCTGGAGCGTGACCCCCGATGTCGGTCCTTCTCGATCCTCGCGTGTGTGAACCGGAAACATCGATCTCCGCGCGAGATGTGGCGTCCCAATGAAATTTAACGCACGTGGAGAAGAGAGGAGGCTCGGCGGAGGCGCGAGGATACACCGGGTGCGGAAGTCTTCTCATCCGACGCGTGACAGGGAGAGGGAGAGAGGGAGAGAGATAGTGTGTGTGTGTGTGAGAGAGAGAGAAAGACAGAGAGAAAGAGAGGGAGAGAGAGAAATAGAGGGAGAGTGTATGTGAGAGAGAGAGGAAGAGAGGGAGAGGTAGAGAAAGAGAGTGTGTGTGTGTGTGTGTGTGTGAGAGTGAGAAAGAGAGAAATAGGGAGAGTGTGTGTGAGAGAGAGAGAGAAAGAGAGGGAGAGTGTGTGTGTGAGAGAGAGAGAAAGAGAGGGAGAGTGTGTGTGAGAGAGAGAGAAAGAGAGGGAGAGTGTGTGTGAGAGAGAGAGAGAAAGAGAGGGAGAGTGTGTGTGTGAGAGAGAGAGAAAGAGAGGGAGAGTGTGTGTGTGAGAGAGAGAGAAAGAGAGGGAGAGTGTGTGTGTGAGAGAGAGAGAAAGAGGAGAGGATAGGTGGAGAGGGAGAGAGAGCGTGTGTGAGAGAGAAATAGAGAAAGAGAGGAAGAGGTTGAGAGAGCGAGAGAAGGGACGATAAATAAAATTATATTAATATGTAATATTATATAGTATAATATTCAAAGAAAACGCCGTCTTAAATGTTTTATTATGAGGTGACGTCATAGTCCTTTTAAGACATAAAGGGGACGATCTAAAACGCTTGACGTGAAAAAGCGTAACGTGGTTTAATGAACCTGAACACCGATCAATCATCTCCATAGTTACCATGGCCATATCTGGTCATAAACACTTAAACCTGTCAAAAAAAACTAAACTGAACTCCAACGATTATAGAAGTTATCTCACGGTAATGTTTTCTTCTTCATTGGTGTCTGGAGAGGAAAAGGCTTAACGTGGTTTAATGGACCTGAACAATAATCAATTATCTCCATATTTCTCTCACATATTGCTCCTCATAACCAGTGAAAACTGTCAAAAGATCGGACCCAAAGTCCTATTATTATTATTATTATGGACGGTAGCTGACATTAATTACTGAAGCAGACACGCTTAATGTCAGATAACGGCCATAATAATAATAATAATAGGACTTTGGGTTAGATTTGACAGTTTTCACTGGCTATGCTCCTCATAACCTAACACATATGCATATTGCAATATGTGAGAGGAATATGGTAATCACTGATGATTGTTTAGGTCCATTAAACCACGTTAAGCCTTTTCCTTTATATCCCTTAATGAAGCAGACACCCTTAATGTCAGCTACCGTCCATAATAATAATAATAATAGGACTTTGGGTCCGATTTTTTGACAGTTTTCACTGGTTATGAGGAGCAATATGTGAGAGAAATATGGAGATAATTGATTATTGTTCAGGTCCATTAAACCACGTTAAGCCTTTTCCTCTCCAGACACCAATGAAGAAGAAAACATTACCGTGAGATAACTTCTATAATCGTTGGAGTTCAGCTTAGTTTTTTTGACAGGTTTAAGTGTTTATGACCAGATATGGCCATGGTAACTATGGTGATGATTGATCGGTGTTCAGGTCCATTAACCCTTGCGTCGTCTTCCTGTCGGACGTGCAACTTTTTGTTTTTCTGGGTCTGAAACCTTTTAGATCGTCTTTGTCAACATATTGGTTTTTCACCCTGATGTTTTTGTCAATTTTTTTTGTGCGCTTTTTGACGTTTTTGTGGGTTTTCCCCCCACATTTTTGAAGCTTTTTTTGGGACATTTTAGTCCCTTTTTTTCAATGGTCTTTCATAGAAAAAGTTTTTGGAATGCTATTAAATTGAACAAAACATCCAAATTTAAAGAAAGCAGTGGGCTGGTGATTTATTTTACTTGTTGTGTGGAACAATCCGCGTTATTTTTCTGAAATTTGGGTTTTTGGAATTTTTCAAAATGGGTCAAATTTGACCCGAGGACAACACAAGGGTTAAACCCCGTTAAGCGTTTTCACGGCTGAGCTGCAGTTTCGAGTGAAGGCCACTTGAGGTCAGTCAGTCCCCATAGACCTTAGATAAATATAGACACCCACAATATAACTGCTCACAGCAGTTATGAACCATAATGCATAATGATAATAATATTAACGGTCTATGATATAAACACAGTCTGGTTAAAAAAAACAACGGGGTTTGCCTATATAGATGAACCCTTAATTATAACTACTGTACTGGGGGTGAATTTTTATATAAATCACATGTTACCCAAGATAAGGTATTTTGGTATAACAACCCCTCATTTTTAATTAAATCCACGTATCACCTGTATCAATAATGCATGTCGGGTATTTATAACGAGGCAAACTGCTTGAAAACCGGTTGAATTCAGCGAGAAGTAATGATTTTAATTGTGGAAAAACGTCCTGTCTCGATAGATTAGATTAGATTCAACGTATATTGTCATTACACAGGTACAGGTACAAGGCAACGAAACAATGTTTGTGATAAATGTGCAGCATATTAATAACATTAAATAAAATAATATTAGATTATAGATTAATCTACCCAGCAGTAAACAAAGTCAGTAAAATTACCTTCACCTTTACCGGCTGCTACATTAAAAGTGATGCACATTAGATTAGATTAGAGTAGATTAGATTAGATTAGAGTAGATTAGATTAGATTAGATTTAACTTTATTGTCATTACACAGGTACAAGTACAAGGCAACGAAATGCAGTGTAGGTCTAACCAGAAGTGCAGTAGCAGTAAGTGCAGGACATGGATATGTACTGAATAAATATAGAAATGAATACTATTATAAACAGAATTTTACAGATGGATTTGTCCTATGAATATAAAATATAGATAACTAGTATTGTGAGCAAGATTTACAGCTGGATATGTACTGAATATAATATAATATGCAGGTGGATATTACTATAAGTAGAAATTTTACAGAAATGTACAATGAACATACTACTGGTTTACAGAGTTTACAGGTGAATATGTACTATGAATATATATACAGGCGGCTATTATAGACAGAATTTTTACAGATGGATATAATAAGTTAGGCTAAAATGAGCAGTATAACAAGATTTAAGGTAGTACAGATAAAGTTTGGGCAGAAGCTATCCGAATTAAAGTGCAGTGGAGAGTAATTGCATATTACAGTTAAGGTACAGTATTGCAGATGTATATGTAAACAATTGGTACTGTAAATAAACAGTCAGCAGTACAAATTGAAAGTATTTTGTTAGTGTTTGTAAGTATTGCAAAAAGGTCTACGTGCATTAGGAGGCGCGGCTCGTCCGTCCCAACATGGCGGCCGCGTCGACGTACATGTGGCTCTACGGTTCGACCCTGCTCTCGCGAGATCTTCTGTGCGATCCAAAGGTTTTCGGTTTTCCACTATGTTTTCCATCGTAGACTGTTAATATTAATAATATACAGTTTACGGTTTCCACTCAAAACAAAGGTG
>CM057255.1:19949481-19971981 GCA_029931835.1 Etheostoma nigrum | reverse complement strand
CACACACACACACACACACACACACACATAGAGACACACACATAGACTGGAAAGGTGAGTACACACGCACACACACACATAGAGACACACACACACACATACACACACATATACATGCACACACACACATAGGCACACACACACACATAGACACGCATGCACACACATGGACACACACATACACACACATAGACACGCATGCACACACGCACGCACACACATAGACACACGCACGCACACACAGACACATGCATGCATACACACACACACACAGACACACACAGACACACACACGTACACACATAGACACACACACACACATACACATAGAGACACACACACACACACATAGACATGCATGCACAACACATAGGCACGCACGCACACAGACATAGACACACGCACACACAGACACATGCGTGTATACACACACACACATAGACACACACAGACACACGCACACACACACACACACACATAGACGCACGCACACACACATGGACACACGCACGAACACAGACATAGACACACACACACATAGACACGCATGCACACACATAGACACACACATAGACACACGCACACACACACATGGATGGACACACACTCACACACACAGGCACACAGACACATACACACGCACATGCACACACATATACAGGCACACACGCACTCCCACGCGCGTGCACATGCACACACACTTTAAATGTGTGACAGAATTGTCCGAGTGTAGTTTCTGTTTAAGTGTGTACCTATAAGTTTAATTGGGATTACCATGTAATCTTAAAAGCCTGTGTGTGTGTGTGTGTGTGTGTGTGTGTGTGTGTGTGTGTGTGTGTGTGTGTTGCATGTTGCTTAAAGCTTCAGGTTCAAACAAGGAACTGTGTGTGTGTGTGTGTGTGTGTGTGTGTGTGTGTGTGTGTGTGTGTGTGTGTGTGTGTGTATGTATAAAAAGTCTCAATATCCTGTTACTTAGTTTCCTTCTGTCTTTCTTTCTTGCATTGCAGCAGTTTACATATCAGTTTTTGTTTTAGTTTGAATTGTGTGTGTGTGTGTGTGTGTGTGTGTTTGTGTCTGTTTGTCTGAGCATGTGTGTGTCTGTGCTTGTGTCTCTAAGTGTGTGTGTGTCTGTGCGTGTGTCTCTGTGCGTGTGTCTGTGCGTGTGTCTCTGTGACACACGCATCAGCAAGTCGACTGGATTTAACCCTCGTGTTGTCTTCCTGTCAAAATTGAAAATCAACACTTTAGTTGACGTTTTTGTCTCTTTTTTCAACACTTTTTGATGCTTTTTTTCAATGTTTTGTGACTTTTTTAACTTATTAACTTTTAGTTTTACAGTTATTTTTGGAATTTATGGTCAATAAACCTCATTTATAGGAAATTATACCTAATGTTTGAGTTAGAAAAGCAGAAATTAGGAATTATTGAGACTAAAATTAAAGGAATGGATGTTGATGATAATCACAGACTGGAATATGTCAACTTTTACTCAATACTATTTCAAAAACACTTCCATTTGTTTTACAATGCTATAAAATTGAATAAGACGCCCCAAAATTATTGAAAGTAGAGATTTGTACTTGGCAAAGAGCGTTGGGTGGAATCAATCATGTTATTTTGGGGAATTAAAAAGAACATTGATATAGGACAACATGAGGACAACATGAGGACAACATGGGGACAACATGAGGGCAACATGAAGACAACATGAGGGCAACATGAGGACAACATGAAGACAACATGAGGTCAACATGAGGGCAACATGAGGGCAACATGAGGGCAACATGAGGGCAACATGAGGACAACATGAAGACAACATGAGGTCAACATGAGGGCAACATGAGGACAACATGGGGACAACATGAAGACAACATGGGGGCAACATGAGGACAACATGAAGACAACATGGGGGCAACATGAGGGCAACATGAGGACAACATGGGGACAACATGAGGACAACATGGGGACAACATGAGGACAACATGAAGGCAACATGAGGGCAACATGAGGACAACATGGGGACAACATGAGGACAACATGAAGGCAACATGGGGACAATATGAGTAAAACATGAGGACAACATGGGGGAAACATGAGGACATCATGAGGACAATATGAAGGCAACATGAGGACAACATGAGGGCAACATGAAGACAACATGGGGACAACATGAGGACAACATGGGGACAACACCATGGGGACAACATGAGGACAACATGGGGACAACATGAAGGCAACATGGGGACAATATGAGTAAAACATGAGGACAACATGGGGACAACATGAGGACAACATGGGGACAACATGAGGGCAACATGAAGACAACATGAGGACAACATGGGGACAACATGAGGGCAACATGAGGACAACATGTCAATTTGACCCGTTTTATGAAGGTTAACTTTATGCAAACGAGTCCCAAAGTCCCCGCACTACGCTCCCAGAATGCATTGCACGACGCTCCCGTAGAAACGAATGGGAAGTGGGGAAATTAAAAAACCTTCCATGAACCGGATTACTGCCGGATTAGAGCAGGGAACTGTGGAGAGAGAGAGAGAGAGAGAGAGAGAGAGAGAGAGTCAGAGAGAGAGAGACAGAGACAGAGACATGTGACCCAGTGTAATCAGACTACTCTGTGTTTCTCTGCTAGAGGAGCGTCCGGGGCTTCACCTCCTTCTCCGTCAGAGATCTGCTCCGGTCCAAAGAGCCTCGCGTCTCGCTCAGCCTCAGGTAAAACACCCTCGTCCTGTCTCACCTCTCCTGTCTCACCTCTCCTGTCTCACCTGTCCTGTCTCACCTGTCCTGTCTCACCTGGCCCTTTAACCCTCGGGGTGGGGGGAGGGGTCTCTTTAGCAGTTGTTGTTGGTTTTTTTTGACGTTTTTATCACATTTTCATATCGTCCATCAGCACAACCTTATTCTGTTATGTGTGTGTGTGTATATATATATACACACGTATACACACACACAAACACATGTATACACATATATACACAAACATACACACATATGCACACGTATACACATGTATACACACACACAGACACGCACACACAGACATGTATACACATATATATATATACTGTATATATACACACACACGTATACACATGTATATACACATGCACACATACACAAACACATGTATACACACACGTATATACACACACACACGTATACACGTATACACATACACACGCATACACAGACATGTATACACATATATATACACACACATAAATACACACACACACACGACTGGGTTATGCGACTGGAAGCTGTCTGTTAAACAGGCCGGTGGTGTCTTGTATAATCCCAAATGTTGTGACTAAAACTAAAGAATACTCCAAAATCTCCTCAAAGAAACTACAGAGGTGCAGCAGTTGTCCCCTAATTGGCTGTTGCTGGGATACCTGTAGGCAGACCAGGAAGTGAGCTGCAGAGAGTAGAGAAAAGACTTCCTGTTGACATATCGCAGCTCGTTCAGCAGACGGTGTCTGGGTATACTGTCCCGGTCAGCAGAGGTAAGAGTAAGAGTACTCAGCGCTGGAGGAAGTATTCAGATCCTTTACTGTAGTAAAAGTACTAATACAACACAGTAAAGATACTCGGTTACAAGGTAAAGTCCTCCATTAAAGGTGTAACTTCATTAAAGTCTGTTAGTCTCGTCTGGGAAATGTAGTTTTAAAAGTAAAGAAACTCATGTTTTAGAAACTGGAAACTATCCACACAGGTCAGTCAGCTGTCTTTCTTTCTGTCTTTCTGTCTGTCCTCTCCTTCTGTCTCCTTGCTTTCTGTCTCTCCTCTCTTTCTGTCTCCTTGCTTTCTGTCTTTCCTTCTGTCTCCTTTCTTCTGTCTCCTTTCTTTCTGTCGTTCTTTCTGTCTCTCCTTTCCTTCTGTCTTTCTTTCTGTCACCTTTCTCTCTGTCCCTCTTCTCTTTCTGTCTCTCCTTTCTTTCTGTCTTTCCTTCTGTCTCTCCTTTCTCTCATTTCTTTCTGTCTTCTTTCTTTGTATCACTCCTCTCTTTCTGTCTCTCTTTCCTTTCTGTCTCCTTTCTTTCTGTCTCTCCTTTCTTTCTATCACTCCTTTCTTTCTGTCTCTACTTTTTCTGTCTTTCCTTTTGTCGCCTTTCTTTCTGTCACTACTTTTTTCTCTCTCCTCTCTTTCTGTCTTTCTTTCTGTCTCTCCTTTCTTTTTGTCTCTACTTTTTTCTGTCTCTTTTCTTTCTGTCTTTCTTTCTCTCTGTTTCTTTCTGTCTCTCCTTTCTTTCTGTGTCCATTCTTTCTCTCTGTTTCTTTCTGTCTTTCTTTCTGTCTCTCCTTTCTTTCTGTGTTCGTTCTTTCTGTCTCTCCTTTCTTTTTGTCTCTACTTTTTTCTGTCTCTCTTTTCTTTCTGTCTTTCTTTCTGTCTCTCTTTCTTTCTGTCTTTCTTTCTCTCTGTTTCTTTCTGTCTCTCCTTTCTTTCTGTGTCCATTCTTTCTCTCTGTTTCTTTCTGTCTTTCTTTCTGTCTCTCCTTTCTTTCTGTGTTCGTTCTTTCTGTCTCTCCTTTCTTTTTGTCTCTACTTTTTTCTGTCGTTCTTTTCTTTCTGTCTTTCTTTCTGTCTCTCCTTTCTTTTTGTCTCTACTTTTTTCTGTCTCTTTTCTTTCTGTCTTTCTTTCTTTCTCTCTGTTTCTTTCTGTCTCTCCTTTCTTTCTGTGTCCATTCTTTCTCTCTGTTTCTTTCTGTCTTTCTTTCTGTCTCTCCTTTCTTTCTGTGTCCATTCTTTCTCTCTTTTCTTTCTGTCTTTCTTTCTGTCTCTCCTTTCTTTCTGTGTTCGTTCTTTCTGTCTCTCCTTTCTTTTTGTCTCTACTTTTTTCTGTCTCTCTTTTCTTTCTGTCTTTCTTTCTGTCTCTCTTTCTTTCTGTCTTTCTTTCTTTCTCTCTGTTTCTTTCTGTCTCTCCTTTCTTTCTGTGTCCATTCTTTCTCTCTGTTTCTTTCTGTCTTTCTTTCTGTCTCTCCTTTCTTTCTGTGTCCGTTCTTTCGGTCTCTCCTTTCTTTTTGTCTCTACTTTTTTCTGTCTCTCTTTTCTTTCTGTCTCTCTTTTCTTTCTGTCTTTCTTTCTGTCTCTCTTTTCTTTCTGTCTTTCTTTCTGTCTCTCTTTTCTTTCTGTCTTTTTTTCTCTCTGTTTCTTTCTGTCTCTCCTTTCTTTCTGTGTCCGTTCTTTCCCTCGCTTCTTTCTGTCTTTCTTTCTCTCCTTTCTTGAAGAACGATTTGAACTTCTTTGGCAACTTGGCTGTATTTTATATCTGTCTCTCAGCTTTTCCAACGTTTTAGACACAGAAATGGTGATAAAAATGCTACAAATGATGTTCATTTTCCTTTTTATCACATTTTCTTAAAGAAAGACCCCTAAACCCCTCCGTCAAATATGCGCACCAAATGCTGCGTTCCAGACACAGTGTTTACCTCGTAAGTTACGACTTTAAGTCACGACTCACGGCTTGGTAGCGTTCCAGGCAAAGTCACCACAAAGCCTTTTAGCTAGCATTAGCGTTAGCTAGCTAGCGGCTACCTAAGGTTGACATTCGCTAGCGCTAGCTGATACTAACGATTTCTAGTCGGCGACATATTTTGACCTTCATTTGATAGAAATAACCTGTATTAATACACAATTGTGTGTATTGTTTTGATTACAATGTGCAGAATTACTTTACGTTGCCTATTTATGTTATTTACTTCTATTTCTCTCTACTACTACTCTCTTAACCCTCGTGTTGTCTTCCCGTCAAAATTAAAAATCAACACTTTTGTTGATGCTTTGTATTGATGTTTTTAATTTTTTCTTACGTTTTTGTCCCTTTTTTCAACACTTTTGATGCTTTTTTTCAATGTTTTTTTTTGCAACACTACGTAACACTAACTTATTAACTTTAGTTTTACAGTTATTTTTGGAATTTATGGTCAATAAACCTTATTTATACGAAATTATACCTAATGTTTGAGTTAGAAAAGCAGAAATTAGGAATTATTGAGACTAAAATTAAAGGAATGGATGTTGATGATAATCACAGACTGGAATATGTCAACTTTTACTCAATACTATTTCAAAAACACTTCCATTTGTTTTACAATGCTATAAAATTGAATAAGACGCCCCAAAATTAATGAAAGTAGAGATTTGTACTTGGCAAAGAGCGTTGGGTGGAATCAATCATGTTATTTTGGGGAATTAAAAAGAACATTGATATAGGACAACATGAGGACAACATGAGGACAACATGAGGATAACATGAGGGCAACATGAAGACAACATGAGGACAACATGAGGACAACATGAGGGCAACATGAGGGCAACATGAAGACAACATGAGGGCAACATGAGGACAACATGAGGGCAACATGAAGGCAACATGGGGACAACATGAGGGCAACATGAGGACAACATGAGGGCAACATGAGGACAACATGAGGACAACATGAGGGCAACATGAAGACAACATGAGGACAACATGAGGGCAACATGAAGACAACATGAGGGCAACATGAGGACAACATGAGGGCAACATGAAGGCAACATGGGGACAACATGAGGGCAACATGAGGACAACATGAGGGCAACATGAGGACAACATGAAGACAACATGAGGGCAACATGAGGGCAACATGAGGACAACATGAGGGCAACATGAGGGCAACATGGGGACAACATCAGGGCAACATGAGGGCAACATGAGGGCAACATGAGGACAACATGAGGACAACATGAGGGCAACATGAGGACAACATGAGGACAACATGAGGGCAACATGAGGGCAACATGAAGACAACATGAGGACAACATGAGGACAACATGAGGGCAACATGAGGACAACATGAGGGCAACATGAGGGCAACATGAAGACAACATGAAGACAACATGAGGGCAACATGAGGGTTAAACTACTCTTCCCTCTTGTGTTTCAATCAGGGCGACAGATGGAGTGACCGAGGCCGGGGAGGTGAAGGTGTCCCGTCTGCAGATGGAGGGAGAAACTCCGCCCGAACACAAGGTGGGAGGAGGAGAGAAGAAGGAGTAAATGTTGCATCTAGTCTGGTACTCGTGTGAGAAAGAGGTGTCACAGTTTTACACTTTCCTCTGTGGTTTTTGTTCTGAAGAAGAAACAGAGTTTCCCTTCTTTATACTGTCTCTCTCTCTCCCTCTCTCTCTCTCCCTCTCTCTCTCTCCCTCTCTCTCCCTCTCTCTCTCTCTCCCCCTCTCCATCTCTCTCCCTCTCTCTCTCTCTCTCTCTCTCTCTCTCTCCCTCTCTCTCCCTCTCTCTCTCTCTCCCCCTCTCCATCTCCCTCTCTCTCCATCTCTCTCTCTCTCTCTCTCTCCCCAGTGTCCTGCCGTGTGCGACAGTCTTCACAGCTCCGTCCATGACAAAGAAAACAGTCCAATGATGAGAGCTGGTGAGACTAGATTTTTAACTTTCTAAGTTGCATGCAGAGTGATGAATACATCTTTTTTTTGCCTTTTATATTGCCTTTTTATTTTGGTATTATTCAACATGGACCCTATTATCACACAAGTTACTGATGGGAAGTAGAGCCCGACCAATAATGGATGTTTAAGGCCGATATGAAACAAGTATTTGGTTATTTAAAAATCCGATATTCCAAAATGTCGGTCAATATATAATTAAAAAAAATAATCAGGAAACGCGTAACAAAACATTAACAGATTTCCCTAACATTAGTTATTTGTAGTTATTTATGAGTCTTCACTTTTAGTGTGTATAGAGCAGCATATCTCCACCAGACTCCATGTAAATAATCACTACTTTTAGCGTGTATAGAGCAGCATATCTCCACCAGACTCCATGTAAATAATCACTACTTTTAGCGTGTATAGAGCAGCATATCTCCACCAGACTCCATGTAAATAATCAGTTAAATTTAGCGTGTATAGAGCAGCATATCTCCACCAGACTCCATGTAAATAATCAGTACTTTTAGCGTGTATAGAGCAGCATATCTCCACCAGACTCCATGTAAATAATCAGTGATTTTAGCGTGTATAGAGCAGCATATCTCCACGCTCCATGTAAATAATCAGTGATTTTAGCATGTATAGAGCAGCATATCTCCACCAGACTCCATGTAAATAATCACTACTTTTAGCATGTATAGAGCAGCATATCTCCACCAGACTCCATGTAAATAATCACTACTTTTAGCATGTATAGAGCAGCATATCTCCACCAGACTCCATGTAAATAATCACTACTTTTAGCGTGTATAGAGCAGCATATCTCCACCAGACTCCATGTAAATAATCACTACTTTTAGCGTGTTTAGAGGCAACATATTTCCACATGTAAATGTTTTTTTTTTGTTTCTCTCAACTTTGAATGAAGTGTGTTTTCTGACTATAAAATTGCTGTTTTTTTATATAGAGTCTGGTGAGTTTGGTAATAAGGATTTTGGGGAGGTTTCATGTTTTACAAAAAGGTCTGTCGGTAGGGATCCTTTCCATAATTTCCATAATGTTGTCAGACACTTAGAATAATAATCTGATCTGAATAATAATCGTGTGTGTGTGTGTGTGTGTGTGTGTGTGTGTGTGTGTGTGTGTGTGTGTGTGTAGTGCTGTGTTCCCAGGTGTGTAAGGTGTACAGGTTTCTGAGGGAGGATCAAAGATGGCTGCTGGTTCGGGAACAGATGTCGGAGACGCCACTCTCCTTCTCTCTACCCAAACAGCTACTGAGCACGCTCATACGCAGCTACACCAGCAGGTGTGTGTGTGTGTGTGTGTGTGTGTGTGAGTTGCCATGAAGGGGCGTGTTTTAATGTTTAAATTGGAATAAACAGAGGAAAAGAGGAACAGTGTAGTTAGCGTGAGCATTGATAGCAGAAATTCAAACTGCATCAGCAGGAAACCCCAAGAAGAAGATCACATACTATATTTAATTATTAAATATAGTATGTGATCTTCTTCTTATTAACAGCTTCTTTTGTAACGAGCCCTTGATCTGAGAGCTTATTGGCTCAGACAAACACCATTTCATGGAAACTGCTCATTTGGATTAAAATGTTTCCTCTTATTTTGCACACTTTTTTCCAAATATGCTGCATGTTCTGTACCTGTTTAACAGATTTTAAGGCCGATATTGATACAAATATTTGGTGATTTGAAACTCTGATATATTGGGCAATATATAGAACAAAAAATAAAAATCTAGAAACGCATAACAAAACATAAACAGATTTCCCCAACATTAGTTATTTGTAGTTATTTATGCGTTCTCACTAAAATAATATGATGATAATTTGTTTTATTGTCACAACAGAACATCAAAATATATTAAAGTTCTGATAAATAAAATGTAGAAAAAACACCATCACTAACAGGGACGTTGTAGAGCGTCCTCTGGTGGACAGACTATGCAACGCCATCACTAACAGGGACGTTGTAGAGCGTCCTCTGGTGGACAAACTATGCTATACTATCACTAACAGGGACGTTGTAGAGCGTCCTCTGGTGGACAGACTATGCAACGCCATCACTAACAGGGACGTTGTAGAGCGTCCTCTGATGGACAGACTATGCAACGCCATCACTAACAGGGACGTTGTAGAGCGTCCTCTGGTGGACAGACTATGCAACGCCATCACTAACAGGGACGTTGTAGAGCGTCCTCTGGTGGACAGACTATGCAACGCCATCACTAACAGGGACGTTGTAGAGCGTCCTCTGATGGACAGACTATGCAACGCCATCACTAACAGGGACGTTGTAGAGCGTCCTCTGGTGGACAGACTATGCAACGCCATCACTAACAGGGACGTTGTAGAGCGTCCTCTGATGGACAGACTATGCAACGCCATCACTAACAGGGACGTTGTAGAGCGTCCTCTGGTGGACAGACTATGCAACGCCATCACTAACAGGGACGTTGTAGAGCGTCCTCTGGTGGACAGACTATGCAACGCCATCACTAACAGGGACGTTGTAGAGCGTCCTCTGATGGACAGACTATGCAACGCCATCACTAACAGGGACGTTGTAGAGCGTCCTCTGGTGGACAGACTATGCAACGCCATCACTAACAGGGACGTTGTAGAGCGTCCTCTGGTGGACAGACTATGCAACACCACCACTAACAGGGACGTTGTAGAGCGTCCTCTGGTGGACAGACTATGCAACGCCATCACTAACAGGGACGTTGTAGAGCGTCCTCTGGTGGACAGACTATGCAACGCCATCACTAACAGGGACGTTGTAGAGCGTCCTCTGGTGGACAGACTATGCAACGCCATCACTAACAGGGACGTTGTAGAGCGTCCTCTGGTGGACAGACTATGCAACGCCATCACTAACAGGGACGTTGTAGAGCGTCCTCTGGTGGACAGACTATGCAACGCCATCACTAACAGGGACGTTGTAGAGCGTCCTCTGGTGGACAGACTATGCAACACCATCACTAATAACATGGTTGACCGTTTTATTTTTTAAATATTAATTTATCAGAATCATTTATTTGTCATTATAAATTATTATGATAAATGAATATTTTAAAAATAAGAAATAATTTATCGGCCATTATAAACGCTGATACCGATGGAAAATGTCTAATATTGGCCGATAATATCGATCAGATATTAGACATCTGCTTTCCTTTTGTTTTGTTTTTGATTTGATTTGATTTATTTTATTTTCACAACAAAAGCAATTAAACAACATCGTTACAGACGTTAAGCTCCGACGGTCTGACAGGACTCTTCTCCAACAAGCCGGTTCTTCTCTTCTCTTCCTCAGGATCCAGGAAGTGAAGGAGCTCGGCGACCTTTCACCCCACTGGGATGGTCTCCGCCACGATGTCATCAAACGCTGCGACCACCAGATCGCCTGTTACCGGGAAACGCTCGCTGAGCTCGACAAGCTGTCAGGTGAAACTGAAAGGCAACGCAGTAAATGCTTTTGTTTGTGTTTTTAACAGAGGTGGGTAGTAACGAGTTACATTTACTTGAGTAAGTTTTTGAATAAATTGTACTTCTAGGAGTAGTTTTAAATCACTATACTTGTACTTTTACTTGAGTAGATTAGTGAAGAAGAAGCTGTACTCTTACTCCTCTTTGGTATTCTACGCGTCATCGTTTTTACCCCAGCGTACGGCTCATTTTAATGTTTTATTTAGAGAGAGAGAGACAGAGAGAGAGAGAGAGAGACAGAGAGAGAGAGAGACAGAGAGAGACAGAGAGACAGAGAGAGAGAGAGAGAGAGAGAGAGAGAGAGAGTCTTCTGCTGAAGGCTCTACCACGTGACTGTGTTCCACCAATCAAACGTCGTTGTGCAGTCACGTGACCATACTCGATCTCAGCGGCGGGACAGGTTAGCTTTACAGTCGTAGCAAAACAAAGATGTGAGAATCAACCATCGCCAAGGCAACGCAGACCAGGAGGAACCCCTCCCCCCGGGCCTCATAGTGAAAGCATGGTTACCTTTTAGTAAAGTGGTAACAGCAGCTACATTGTGCTGCGTTTAGTGTCGACCAAAACAAACGGACATGTGAGCGTCCAACAACTCAACATCTAACCTGAGGAGACGTAGCGGTAGTTGTAGTTGTTGCTGTGGAGAGGTGGATGTTTGTCTTTTAGGTTACATACAGGATGTTTAACATGCAGTATCCATCCAAATCTGATGGGACAAGTCTCTCACTTAAGCTATTTTGTAATTAATAAATTAATTGTAATTTATTTTATTGATTGGATGAAATATAATTTGCCTAAAGATGATTATTTTGTATTTTTGTCGGTCTGGTTGATGCTTGTGTTAAGAAATAAATCAGACGTTACTCAACAGTTACTCACTACTTGAGTAGTTTTTTACTCTTACTCAAGTAATTATTTGGATGACTACTTTTACTTTTACTTGAGTCATATTATTCTGCAGTAACAGTACTTTTACTTGAGTACAATTTTTGGCTACTCTACCCACCTCTCGTTTTTATAGATTATTTTTAGGGGCATTTCCGCGATAGCACAGCTCGGTATGAAAGAGGGGAGAGAGAAAAGGGGGGAAGACTTGCAGGACTCGAACCCTGGACCTTCTTCCTCGAGGCAGTATGTGCGCCCGCTCTACCAACTGAGCTAACCCGGCCACACCTTTTATCACTTTTTCTTATTGAATTAACCTCGTTGGTCATCTGCATCTGTTTTGAATCTCTTCCTTTTGTTGTGTTCTTTGTCTTCCCGACAGCCTCGTCCTGTTTTAAGTCGAGCAGCAGTAAATCAGACAAGCACCTCCAGTTTGTTCCCACCAACCTGCACTCACAGAGGATGGAGGTCACCTGTCCAAACAGCACAGGTTCGACCCCGAGATCATAACGCTTCTTCACTTCTTTTACTCTGTGTCTCCATTTCCTTCTGCACGATTCACAGGCCACAGCCTTTTTATCTCTTTTGTCTCTCAGTTCAGTTCCAAGGGGCTTTATTGGCATGAACAGTGTTGCCAAAGCATAAAGGCCTGAACAAAATAAACAGTTATATATATCAACATTAACACAATATTAGGAAGATTTATACTACTTATATATACAGTATATCTATATCTGCTGTCTGTCTGCCTGTCTGACTCTCTGTATGTATCTCTAACTGTCTGTCTGACTCTCTGTATGTCTGTCTGACTGTCTGTCTGACTCTCTGTATGTCTATTTGACTGTCTGTCTGACTCTCTGTATGTATGTCTATTTGACTGTCTGTCTGACTCTCTGTATGTATGTCTAACTGTCTGTCTGACTCTCTGTATGTCTAACTGTCTGTCTGACTCTCTGTATGTATGTCTAACTGTCTGTCTGACTCTCTGTATGTCTATTTGACTGTCTGTCTGACTCTCTGTATGTATGTCTATTTGACTGTCTGTCTGACTCTCTGTATGTATGTCTAACTGTCTGTCTGACTCTCTGTATGTCTATTTGACTGTCTGTCTGACTCTCTGTATGTATGTCTAACTGTCTGTCTGACTCTCTGTATGTCTATTTGACTGTCTGTCTGACTCTCTGTATGTATGTCTAACTGTCTGTCTGACTCTCTGTATGTCTATTTGACTGTCTGTCTGACTCTATGTATGTCTATTTGACTGTCTGTCTGACTCTCTGTATGTATGTCTGTCTGTCTGACTCTCTGTATGTCTGTCTGACTGTGTGTCTGACACTCTGTATGTCTGTCTGACTGTCTGTCTGACCCTCTGTATGTCTGTCTGACTGTCTGTCTGACTCTCTGTATGTCTGTCTAACTGTCTGTCTGACTCTCTGTATGTATGTCTAACTGTCTGTCTGACTCTGTATGTATGTCTAACTGTCTGTCTGACACTCTGTATGTCTGTCTAACTGTCTGTCTGACTCTCTGTATGTCTGTCTAACTGTCTGTCTGACTCTCTGTATGTATGTCTAACTGTCTGTCTGACTCTCTGTATGTATGTCTAACTGTCTGTCTGACTCTCTGTATGTCTGTCTAACTGTCTGTCTGACTCTCTGTATGTCTGTCTAACTGTCTGTCTGACTCTCTGTATGTATGTCTAACTGTCTGTCTGACACTCTGTATGTATGTCTAACTGTCTGTCTGACTCTCTGTATGTCTGTCTAACTGTGTGTCTGACTCTCTGTATGTCTGTCTGGCTGTCTCGCTCTGCCTCTCTCTCTCTGCCTGTCTGTCTGACTGTCTGTCTTGTCTCTGTGTTTGTCTGTTGCTCCATTTCTCTCAGTTCTATTCATTTTGCTTTACTGGCACTGAACATTGCCAAAGCAGTTTACAGAATATTCATATACAGTACATATCAAATACTACATACTCTCTCTCTCTGTCTGTCTGTCTCTCTCTCTCTCTCTCTCTCTCTCTCTCTCTCTCAGGTGTGTGGTATGAGGTCATAACGTTCGGTGCTCCGGCTCATCACCACCAGGCCTTCAAACACGGAGGACTGAAAAGACTGCTCAGCAAACACAACAGAGACAGGTGTGTGTGTGTGTGTGTGTGTGTGTGTGTGTGTGTGTGTGTGTGTGTGTCAGACCTCCGTCTACTACACTCTCCATCCATCTCTTCATATTATTGGTCTGAGGATTAATCTCTATAATCTCTGTCAGGATTAGTGACGCTGCACTGTAGATTAACACACACATACTACCGTATTAGGGGACCACTAAGGTCTATATGAAAGAGACTTCAGATACAGTATTAGGGACCACTAAGGTCTATATAAAGAGACTTCAGATACAGTATTTGGGGACCACTAAGGTCTATATAAAAGAGACTTCAGATACAGTATTAGGGACCACTAAGGTCTATATAAAAGAGACTTCAGATACAGTATTAGGGACCACTAAGGTCTATATAAAGAGACTTCAGATACAGTATTTGGGGACCACTAAGGTCTATATAAAAGAGACTTCAGATACAGTATTAGGGACCACTAAGGTCTATATAAAAGAGACTTCAGATACAGTATTAGGGGACCACTAAGGTCTATATAAAAGAGACTTCAGATACAGTATTAGGGGACCACTAAGGTCTATATAAAGAGACTTCAGATACAGTATTAGGGGACCACTAAGGTCTATATAAAAGAGACTTCAGATACAGTATTAGGGGACCACTAAGGTCTATATAAAAGAGACTTCAGATACAGTATTAGGGACCACTAAGGTCTATATAAAAGAGACTTCAGATACAGTATTAGGGGACCACTAAGGTCTATATAAAGAGACTTCAGATACAGTATTAGGGGACCACTAAGGTCTATATAAAAGAGACTTCAGATACAGTATTAGGGGACCACTAAGGTCTATATAAAAGAGACTTCAGATACAGTATTAGGGGACCACTAAGGTCTATATAAAAGAGACTTCAGATACAGTATTAGGGGACCACTAAGGTCTATATAAAAGAGACTTCAGATACAGTATTAGGGGACCACTAAGGTCTATATAAAAGAGACTTCAGATACAGTATTAGAGGACCACTAAGGTCTATATAAAAGAGACTTCAGATACAGTATTAGGGGACCACTAAGGTCTATATAAAAGAGACTTCAGATACAGTATTAGGGACCACTAAGGTCTATATAAAAGAGACTTCAGATACAATATTAGGGACCACTAAGGTCTATATAAAAGAGACTTCAGATACAGTATTAGGGACCACTAAGGTCTATATAAAAGAGACTTCAGATACAGTATTAGGGACCACTAAGGTCTATATAAAAGAGACTTCAGATACAGTATTAGGGACCACTAAGGTCTATATAAAAGAGACTTCAGATACAGTATTAGGGACCACTAAGAGTTAGTTTCCCTCTCTCCAGCTCAGTCTCCTACTCCCGGGACGAGAGCTCCAGAGCCAGGGAGCTGCTGGCCAGCGTGGCCCAGCTGCAGCCTCTCATCTTCGGGCTCGCTGAGGAGCTGCTGTCCGTCTCTCTGGAGCTCAACGCCGCGCAGCTGCAGCAGGCGCTGGACAGCCTGACCCAACAGGTGAGGACAGGGGGCAGAAAATATGGGATGCAATTTCATTCAAAACTAAAGAATAATAAAATAAATTTGCATTAATAAATAAATAAAGATGCCACGGCCCCTTTTATTTAAATATAAGACATGGAAAATAAAAAGAGAGAGACACACATAAGTGTATTTATATATAAAAGTCCTTGAAATAAAAACGTAGTCTTTACAAAAACATCCTTTATTTAAATTAAAAAATATATTTATTTATTGAAATATATATATATACTGTATATATTTTTGAGATATATTGATGCATTTACATATTTATTTACATTTACTTAAATATTTGCTGCCTGATTTATTTATTTCATGGTGTATTTTATAGGTATACCTATCTATTTATTTATGTATTTATTTAACATTGAATAATTTTGCATTCCATAGAAACCCGGGGGACATATTTAGGATATCTGTGAGCGTCTTGCTTTGTCTTAACAAGCTACGTCCCCCTCAGACGGAGCGGTTTGTCCACGCGCTCAAAGACGAGCTGGTGAAGAGCGCCCTGCTGGCGATCCACAGCCAGCACCCGGACAGCGGCAACAGCAGCCACGGCAACGGGTTGCTATGTCACAACACGTCGTCCCATCAGCAAGAGCAGATGTCCCCGGGGCGACAGGACGCCAGCCGACGGGACGCGGAGGAGTACGACGAGGAGGAATGGGCAAGTTGGAGCATGTGTGTCCGGATGTCCCTCATTGTCGGCCCGATGTCCCTCGTTGTCGGCCCGATGTCCCTCGTTGTCGGCCCGATGTCCCTCGTTATCGGCCCGATGTCCCTCATTGTCGGCCCGATGTCCCTCATTGTCGGCCCGATGTCCCTCGTTATCGGCCCGATGTCCCTCGTTATCGGCCCGATGTCCCTCATTGTCGGCCCGATGTCCCTCATTGTCGGCCCGATGTCCCTCGTTATCGGCCCGATGTCCCTCATTGTCGGCCCGATGTCCCTGATTATCGGCCCGATGTCCCTGATTATCGGCCCGATGTCCCTCATTATCGGCCGGATGTCCCTCATTGTCGGCCCGATGTCCCTCATTGTCGGCCCGATGTCCCTGATTATCGGCCCGATGTCCCTCATTGTCGGCCCGATGTCCCTGATTATCGGGCCGATGTCCCTCATTATCGGCCGGATGTCCCTCATTATCGGCCGGATGTCCCTCATTGTCGGCCCGATGTCCCTCATTGTCGGCCCGATGTCCCTCGTTGTCGGCCCGATGTCCCTCGTTGTCGGCCCGATGTCCCTCGTTATCGGCCCGATGTCCCTCATTGTCGGCCCGATGTCCCTCATTGTCGGCCCGATGTCCCTGATTATCGGCCCGATGTCCCTCATTATCGGCCGGATGTCCCTCATTGTCGGCCCGATGTCCCTCATTGTCGGCCCGATGTCCCTGATTATCGGCCCGATGTCCCTCATTGTCGGCCCGATGTCCCTCATTGTCGGCCCGATGTCCCTGATTATCGGGCCGATGTCCCTGATTATCGGGCCGATGTCCCTCATTATCGGCCGGATGTCCCTCATTGTCGGCCCGATGTCCCTCATTGTCGGCCCGATGTCCCTCATTATGGCCCGATGTCCCTCATTATGGCCCGATGTCCCTCATTGTCGGCCGGATGTCTCTCATTGTCGGCCCGATGTCCCTCATTGTCGGCCCGATGTCCCTTATTATCGGCCGGATGTCCCTCATTATCGGGCCAATGTCCCTCATTATCGGCCCGATGTCCCTCATTATCGGCCCAATGTCCCTCATTATCTGCACGTTTTTCCCCCTTCCAGGATTCCTGTGTGGACTAGACAGACCTTCCTCCGCAACGCTGTGGAGGAAGGTCTGGCAATGCGAGACTAACTTTTAAAGGTCTGAAGTTGCTAAATATGTTGCTAGTCTGACCTTTAAAGTCATTTAAAGGTCCTGAAAGTCATTTAAAGGTCCTGAAAGTCACTACATCTAGAGAGAAAGTTGTTGTTCTTGTTCTTATACCTGTGTGTGTGTGTGTGTGTGTGTGTGTGTGTGTGTGTGTGTGTGTGTGTGTGTGTGTGTGTGTGTGTGTGTGCGTGTGTGTGTGTGTGCATGTGTGTGTGCATGTGTGTGTGTGCGCGTAGGACAGAGCATGGGCGAACGTCGCCATGAGCCTAAACTGCATCCACGCCATGGCCGACCGGCTGCATGGGCGGGAGCACCGTCCCCGGAAGATGACATCATCAGAGGAGCAGGAAGCCACAGGAGACACAAACTCTCAGAACACCGGTGGGGCATTATTATTTATATATATATATATATATATATATATATACTGCTGATATGAGTTCATAATGTATTTTAAGAAAAGTGTAACAAGCAAGTTGTACTGTATATGTTCATTTTTCGCTTTTGAGATATTTTTTATGACTTTTTGATGCTTTTTTTCAACATTTCTTCCTTTTTGATGCTTTTTTCAACATTTTCTTCCCTTTTTGGCGCTTTTTTTAAACATTTTCTTCACTTTTTGACGCTTTTTTCAACATTTTCTTCCTTTTTTGTGTTTTTTTTTTCAACATTTTCTTCCTTTTTTTATGCTTTTTTCAACATTTTCTTCCTTTTTGGCGCTTTTTTCAACATTTTCTTCACTTTTTTTTTGGTGCTTTTTTTTGTATACTGTCCACATCACTAACACCAATACACCACCACTAGTTTTACACTATTTTCTTTTTCAAATTCATGGTCAAGAAACCTCATTTATATGAAATGATGTCATTTTTTTGTCTTTTGTCAAAGTTTTTTTGGGGAACTAAAACACCCAAAATTAAATAAAGTAGTGAACTGATCCTTCAGCGTTATATGGGACCATCCATGTAATATTTGTATTAGCACTTTGAGATTTCATTTGAAATGTAAAGGGCATTATAAATTTTATTATTATTATTTGGACAATTTGGATGAAAGAATCCCAAATTTCTGATGTAGAGACTTTTAAAAACGGGGCAAATTTGACCCGAAGACAACAGAAGGGTTAAAAGACAAATTTAAATTCTGAACTCGTCTCCGTCCTCCAGCCTCCCCTCCCCCTCCCCCTCCCCCTCCCCCTCCCTCCTCCTGGCAGGAGCAGCTGCTCCCTCTGGTGGTCACGCTCAGGGACTGCGTGCGCGAGGCGGCGGGGAAGGCCCGAGCCGCCATGACCTTTGTTGTCCTGCAGGGGGCGGTGGTGGCGAGCGTCGCCCAGGGCCCTGAACACATCGTCCAAAGACGCCACGCCGTCTTCAGCCAGGCGGTGAGACAGAGACACGGTTTTCTGTAGTCATAGTGTAACGTAATATTTTATAGTTTCTATTTTTTATTTCTGTTAAATATTCTTCTACTAACTGTTGTTTCCTGGATGAATTGATTAGTTTTCGGTCTCTAAAATGTCAGAAAATGGTGCTAAATGTGGATCAGTGTTTCCCTCAAAAGCCCCGAGACGATGTCCTTAAACGTCTCGTGTTGTCCACAACTCAAAGACGTTCAGTTCACCGTCAGAGAGAGAAGACACTAAAACACATTCACATTCAACAAAGGGACATCAGAGAAGTTCTTCTCTTCTTTCCAATCGAGACTCAAACCGATTATTATAACTATTTGACGATTGATTTTAATTTTTGACAACTAGTCGGTTAATCTTCACAGAAGTGAGGAATGAGTATCTGAGGTTGTCTCTGTCTTCGAGGATCAGTAACGGCGTCTGAACACACACACACACAACACATACACACACTGACTCACACACACTCCTAAATCTCTGTCTTCGAGGATCAGTAACGGCGTCTGTGGTCGTTTCCCATCAGCTCGCGGCGGCCGCGTGTGGCTTCGTGCTGAAGCTGTTCGGAGGTCTGGAGGATCCGGACTTCCTGCTGCAGCTGCACTCTGTCGGACTCCTGCTTCAGTTTGAAGGCTTGCTCAGCACCTACGGTACTTACACACACACACACACACACACATGCACACACACACACACACACACACACAGTAACTCGCCACACATTCTGTGTGTAGTCTATCTACCAATAATGAAAGAAACCATCTTTGGGAAAGAAATATTTGACGTGTACTTTGTGTACTTTGTGTGTGTGTGTGTGTGTGTATGTGTGTGTGTGTGTGTGTGTGTGCAGGTGACGAGGTGGGAATGCTGGAGGACATGGAGGTGGGTGTGGCAGACCTGAGGACTGTTGCGTTCACTGTCACTGAGGCGAAATCAGAACAACCGGATGACCTGCTGCCTACGCTCAGTGGAGCATGGTGGGAAAAACACACACACACACACACACACTCACACACACACTCAGTCACATACACAGACACACACACACACACACACACTCAGTCACATACACAGACACACACACTCACACAACACATATAACACATACACAGACTCACACAACACATACACAAACACACGCTCACACACAACACACACACACACACACTCACACACACACTCAGTCACATACACAGACACACACACTCACACAACACATACAACACATACACAGACTCACACAACACATACACAAACACACGCTCACACACAACACATACACACACACACTCACGCATGAGTTATTTTGGGGAGTTAAAAAGAACATGGATATAGGACAACATGAGGACAACATGAGGACAACATAGGGACAACATGAGAACAACATGAAGACAACATGAGGACAACATGAGGACAACATAGGGACAACATGGGAACAACATGGGGACAACATGGGGACAACATGAAGACAACATGAGGACAACATGAGGACAACATGAAGACAACATGAGGACAACATGAGGATAACATGGGGACAACATGAAGACAACATGAGGACAACATGAGGACAACATGGGGACAACATGAAGACAACATGAGGACAACATGAGGACAACATGAAGACAACATGAGGGCAACATGAGGACAACATGAAGACAACATGAGGGCAACATGAGGATAACATGAGGACAAGATGAAGACAACATGGGGACAACATGGGGACAACATGAAGACAACATGTGGACAACATGAGGATAACATGAGGGCAACATGAGGATAACATGAGGACAACATGAGGACAACATGGGGACAACATGGGGACAACATGAGGGCAACATGGGGACAACATGAGGACAACATGGGGACAACATGGGGAAAACATGGGGACAACATGAGGGCAACATGAGGGTTAACCATCCGTCCCAGTATCTGTCCAGTCAGTCTTTGTTGGACATTGGGTCTGTTGTAGTTTTCTTGCTAACTGCCACCGATATATTTAATAGATATTTATCTTGCCCCAGATAACTCACAGTGCACTTTCACCTCTCTCTTGATGCAGGGGCAGTTTGGTCGTCGAGGTCCCGTTGCCCCCGGAGACCTTTGAGTCCTTGCCACAGGAAGTGAAAGACGGCCGTTTGATACGAGTTCATCCTGTTCTCTTTAACATCGGAATCAACCAGCAGCAGAGTCTGGCTGAGAGGTACACACACTCACACACACACACACTCACACACACACACTCACATACACTCACACACACTTACACTCACACACACTCACACATACACACTCACATACACTCACACACACACACACACACATGTACACACACTCACACACACACACACACACTCACACACACACACACATGTACACACACACACACTCACACACACACGCGCGCATGCACGCATGTAAGCAAGCATACACGCACACGCACACATGTACACACACACACATGCACGCATGTAAGCAAGCACACACACACACACACACACAGACACACGCCGCACACACACACATATGCACACATGCACACACACACGCACACACACGTGCACACACACACACACACACACACATGCACACAGGTAAGCAAGCACACATACACACACATACACAGACACACGCACATACACACACACACATGCACGAATGTAAGCAAGCACACACACACACACATACAGACAAACGCACTCACAAACAGAGTCCCTCTTCCTCCCCCCTGCCTCCCTGTGTTCCAGGTTTGGGGACAGCTCTCTGCAGCAGCGAGTGAACCAGCAGAGCTGCGAGCGTCTCCGAGCGTACTGCGACACGCTGACGGACACGCTGCCTCACCTGGGTACCGCTCTCTGATTGGCTCATTTTAAAGCTTTCTATCTCATTCATTTTAAAGCTTTCTATCTCATTCATTTTAAAGCTTTCTATCTCATTCATTTTAAAGCTTTCTATCTCATTCATTTTAAAGCTTTCTATCTCATTCATTTTAAAGCTTTCTATCTCATTCATTTTAAAGCTTTCTATCTCATTCATTTCAAAGCTTTCTATCTCATTCATTTTAAAGCTTTCTATCTCATTTATTTTGGGGTATGATCACTGAAGAACTGACGATTAACCCCAAAAAGGGGGCGTCCTCTGGCTCACCCAGTGGGAGTCCTGCGGCGTCCCCCCCCCCCCCCGTCATTTTTCCAGGTTTTTTCTACAGTTCTTTTGAGTTTTTTCTCTCATTTTTTGAATTTCTTTCTACAATTTTTTGTCTCTTTTTTGAGTTTTGTTCTACAATATTTTCAAGTTTTTTGTCTCTTTTTTGAGTTTTTTTGTCTTTTTTTTCTGCAATATTTATTAGTTTTTTGTTTCTTTTTCGAGTTTTTTGTCTATTTTTTCTGCAATTGTTTATTTTTTTTGAGTTTTTTGTCTCTTTTTTTCTACAATATTTTCAAGTTTTTTGTCTCTTTTTTAACGTTTTTTTCTGCAATTGTTTTGAGGTTTTGTCTCTTTTTTTGAGGTTTTTGTCTATTTTTTTCTGCAATATGTTTCAGGTTTTTGGTTCTGGTGTCCATTCCTATGAACCTCTGTTTCAATGTTTTGGTTAGCTGGTGTCCATTCCTTTGAACCTCTGTCTCTGTGTCCAGTCACTTGAACCTCTGTCTCTGTGTCTCGTCAGCTGGTGTCCATTCCTTTGAACCTCTGTCTCTGTGTCCAGTCACTTGAACCTCTGTCTCTGTGT